>CAUYON010047906.1:0-19948 GCA_963573935.1 Arctocebus calabarensis
CAGCTACTAGGGAGGCTGAGGCAAGAGAATCGCTTAAGCCCAAGAGCTGGAGGTTGCTGTGAGCAGTGTGACGCCACGGCACTCTACCCAGGGCGATAAAGTGAGACTCTGTCTCTACAAAAAAAAAAAAAAAAAATTAAAGAAATCTTATTTTGCATAATGAATGAAAAAGAAAAGATTTAAAACCTATCCCATAGATTTTTTAAAGGGATGAAATTGTGCTTCCAGGTCATTTGAAAATATTTTGGTACCTTGGAGTATAAATGAGACTCTGTCCTAGTACGGTATTCCTCACTGTAACGCTTTATAAAAATTTTAGTACTGGTAGCTGTAAGATTTGTGACTGGTCAGTCAACTTATTCACTTCCTTGAGTTTATTTATATACAGGTGAGAGAACTGAGGCAAAAGATTATCTTAGGTTCCTTCCTCCTGTGCCATTGTTAAGATTTATAAAATTAAAGTGGATAAATACGGCCCTCTAGTGGTTCTGTTCTATGCTTTGACTTCAATGCATGTAAATAGTTCTCTAGTGAGTTTTTCTGATTTTTAGAAATTCACCCAGAAGAATCAGATTTTAATAATGTCACATGGTGTAAAGAACATGGAAAAAAGTAACAAGAATACATCATTGTAACAGCACATGTTCATGTTAGATCATAACCTTTTTTTCAGGTTATAACATGGTAATCCAGAGTGTTAGAATTACTTTGTACTTAATACGAATTCAGATACTTTGTGGATATATGCTATTATTACTATCATCAGATAATTGCCTATCAAACTGTAGGATAAATTAACTGAGGTAGATGGAGTTGATCATGATATATTTGTGCTACGAAATACATAACTATTAGTAAGACTTAAATTTTTGACCTGGAATTTATAATATGATGTTAGGGGAAAACAAATTGCATAAGGTATGTGTGTGTGTGTGTGTGTGTGTGCGCGCGCGTGTGTGCATTTTTATATATATATGTATACTTGTTTAAAAGAAAACTCAAACTTGTATTAGGTTTGTATAAGCAAAGGAAAGCATGAGAAAGGGTATACACTAAACAATATTGGACTCTTTCCAGAAATGAGATTTAGAAATATTGGGGGAGATTAATTTTTCATCTCTAATCTTTAAATTGTTAAGGAAAAAACAAAGGGAACGGAAATAGAAAAGCTCCAAAGGGTCAATAGAAAACAAGGACCTTAACCTGAATAGTTCTAGAGAACTAAGGCTAGTCCTTAACTTCAGCTCTCCACTGGTTTTCTGAGTTTGTTTACTGATTTAAATAGGATGTGTGTGTGCTTGATAATCTCCTTACATATAAAACTGGTGCCCCAATTGTTTATAATGTGTGGTGTTTGGTATTTTTGTTTTCCTAATAAGCTTTCCCTTGTTCTGGGAATTATAATAAAATCCTTTACTATTTAGCCCAATTAAGTGTGTTGAGGGAGGGCCTCTATGAAAAGGCTGTTCTTTGAGGTCTCTCAGTGGAACTGATTGGTCCTGAGAAATCTCAGTGGCTCATAAAACAGTTCATAATTATTGAAGGCTTATTATGAAGGCTGTCTGAATTTCTTCCCTCCAAAATGCTAAGGAATAATTTAGGCAACAATTCAGACTCTAAAAATGAAGATGGCTCAGTCTTTTCACAGACTGAACACAATATTGTTGCAACTTACTTGATCATGGCAGGTATGGATGTTGATTTTATTAACAGGTATCGTGCTTTGGAGGGGGCAATGAAATGCAGAGGCTTGCAGTGTAAGGCTATAGAAAGGTCATGTATTGTTTCATGCTCATTACAGGCCAACTTATCCTTAGTTGGTTTGCTCATGTGGTAAATGAGGATAATAATCTATTTCTGGGCTAAAAAGATCAAATAAGAATGTAGGTGAAAGCATAAATGAAAGCATTATTAATGGTGGGTAATGTCAGGTTATTTTGAATTTTTATAAATAACGTGAGCTCTAAAGGCTGAGAAAAGTATTCTATGCTATGAATAGTCCTTTTATAAAAATCATCTATATATTTGGTTATTACATTGGTAAGTTTTTATTGGGAAAAGGGTATGCACCATGCCAGAAATGTATTTTTATAATCATTTGTTGTTCATATACATAATTTTCATATTTTTATTCTTGGTGGTGGAATCTAGCTAAAGATTGAAAGGTTCTGGAAAGAAAATTAAAATCCTAAAAAGACAGAGCAGAGTGTCTTGTCACTGACGACAGAGTTTGGAAAATTCGGCTCCTTCCAGAATGCTGTATTTGGATTTCATCTTTTATTTTTGCAACTGTGAGCAAATCCCTTCACGTTTTTGTTCTTCCATTTTCTTGCCTGTAAAACAGGGATGAGAATAAGCTACTTGTCGTGATTTTTATGAGGAATAAAATTAAATGACACCTAAATGACACATAAATAGGTGTTAGACAAATCTTTCTTTCTCCCCACCTTAAACTCATGGATACAAATATTGGATGAAGGTAAAGGCTTGTTTGCCCCCGAAAAAGGAGTGATGTAAAAGAAGTAACTCCTTTGTTATGTTGGGTTCATTATTTTGGGGATTGACTTTCATAAAAAAGTTTACTTTTTTTTTTTTTTTTTGAGGCAGAGCCTCAAGCTGTCGCCCTGGGTAGAGTGTCGTGGCATTACCTCCAATTCCTGGGCTCAAGCGAGTCTCCTGCCTCTGCCTCCCAAGTAGCTGGGACTACAGGCGCCCGCCACAACGCCCGGCTATTTTTGTTTGGATTGTAGCCGTCATTGTTGGTTGGTGGGCCCGGGCTGGATTCGAACCAGCTCAGGTGTACGTGGCTGGCGCCTTAGCCCACTGAGCCACAGGTGCCGAGCCCATAAAAAAGTTTTCAAACTTTCAAAAGTAGAGTGAAAAGTAAAACAAGTCCTCTCACACCCAGTTTATTCTTTATAATTATTATTCATAATTATTGTTTATTCTTTACAATTATTATTCATAATTCAGAGTGTTACTTCTTGTGCTAGAAATTGTGAGTTCCTCAGTTAATTTTTATAATTTTAGTGACATGTTGATCATTTAAATACCTCTAGGATATGAATTGGACAAGTTCTACTCTTTTAATTGTTTCTTACTGCAAAAAAAAATGAGGAAAATTTCATGACTGTTACATGAAACACTTTTGTATATGAGCATTTTGTTTCATTCGTTTTTTTTAGATGACCAAGGAAAACTGTCTTTTTTGGTTTTATTACAAAAGCAGCATGCAAAGGAAATTTCCTAAGAAATTTCTTACCCCTGTAACAATACCAAGCACTGTTCTAAAACCTTTTTCCTAATTCAGTAAGTTATTTTTAGTTTTTTTTCCCCCTGTTTGTACAGATGAAGAGTTTAAGAAACTGGCTCGGCACGCCCATCTGCTAAGCAGCCGCCCCAGGATTTGAACCTAGGCACTTTGGTTCTAGAGCCCTCTCATGTAACTACAAGAGTCAGTGTTATCAAGATACACCAGGAGTATTTTTTTTTTTCTCTGTCTCAAGAAAGGAAAGAAAAAAGATACACCATGAGTAAGCGTTATCTGTCTGTGTTTCTGGCAGATGAACTGAAGGAAGCATGTCTAACTCTTTACCTTTTTGTTCTGTTTCTGCACCACAAATGTATTGTTCCTCAGATCCCCTCATTTTCCTCCTTTAACAAAATTCACTTCAACTCCCAAATCGAAACCAAAATTGTGAGGAAAAGGGTGCAGTGGAAACGTTGATTTCGTTTGTTGTTAACTTTTGCCAAGACCTATTCAGATTTTTCATTTTCAATTTAACTTTAAATTTAATCTTTCATTTAGATTTTAGCTCCTATAAACTTTTGACATTTTGTTAATTTAGAATACTTGAGCACTCTTCTCCCTGTCTCCAATTGAGGCTGGAAGGTAAGAGGGCACGGCGAATTTAAGGGTCTGAAATTAAATCCATTACAGGTGAATTAGAGAATGAAGGGTGAGAGACAGGCTGAAGAAGATGTAAAGGCTGAACAACCGGCAATAAGAACCATTTAAGCCTGAAGGGGTCAGGCAGTTGCTGAAGGGTTGTAGCAGCATGGACTGATCTGATCTGCATTTTAGAAATGTGCTAACGTGGCAGCTGAAAGACCACAGAGGAGGCCACTGAGGTGATCCGTGGAGGGAGGAATGGCAGTGGGGACAGAAAGAAGAGGATATGGCTCAAGAGCCCGAAGGCAGAATTCACGATTGGATGTGGGGGTTGGGGGGAAGGAAAGGGACCATCAGAGAGAACGCTTTTGTTTTCTTTTTGGAGGCTACAGAAGAGGAGAGGAGAGGAGAGGTCAACACCAAGTGCTGTTTAGATTTAGACCAAGAGATGCCACTTACTAAAACTTGACTGTTAAGCAAGTAATGTGGACTTACTGTATGTACCCTCATATTACTTGGCAATTAAAAAAAGGGGGATCTGTTCCAGTGATCCCAGTATAACACCTACAGCTAAGGGAATAAGGCTGAGTACTTAGGCAGCTTCAGAGAGAAAAAAGGGCTACATTATTTACCTTATACTCCGAAAGGTATAGTTACTTTATTCTGGTTGCATACTTAGTAGGCAAAAATTTAGTGCATTTTTATCTAACTAAAAAAACTAATCATCAAATTAGTGGCTAGCCCACAAGTGTTCTTCATTTAATTAATTTTTTAGAGTGTTTCTTTTACACATGCTACAATATTAGATGGTAAAAATAGAGCCAAAATGTCATCAAATTTGCTATCATTGTGAGCTAATTATCTTGAAGGAATAATAGAAACTAAGCAATATGTTGTGGCCCATTTATTAAATAAATCTGATGTATGTCACGTACTGGAAAAACAGGTCATAGGAGCATAATATCTACATGAAAAGGCTAGGAATACGTAACAGTTAAATAATAAAGCATCGGAAAAGATTAAGTGCATGTGCAGATACTTTGGGACAGAATAAGACTTGAACTGAACTTTGAAGACTGGATAGCACTTGGATAGGTAGAGGAAAGGAGAAGTGTGCTCTAAGTGGGAGAAATACAAGTCAAGACTTACAACAAGCGTGGTGTATTTGATAAATAAGTAGAATGGAGGTTTGCTTGACAAGTAGGCAACTTTGCCTAGAGAGGGTGACAATAGATTTGAGGCAAAGACCCAGGAAATGATCAGGTTGGGACATTTGGATTTTTATCCCTTAGGCAGTGGGGAGTATTCAAAGTTTTGAGAAGGAGAAGAAGGAAGCTTATCCTGACAGAAGTGTGGAGAGGAAAAGAACAGGCAGGAATCTAGAAGGTTAGTGTAGCAGGATGCTAAGACGCAAGTTTTGACTGAAGTACCTGGGTAATAATAAAAGTTCTTACTTAGTTGACACCTTTGTGTACTGGTGTTTGGAGATCTTCCTTGGTCTCCAATAATAGCTAAGGATTGCTCACCAAGTAATTATCTTCATGATGGGGAACACAACTCTATTGCTTATTGCATAACCTTCCTCTAGTCCCTAGGAATCCAGCAATGGTTCTAGCTTCTCAGCTGAAATTTATTCATACCCCTTCCTCCAACTGTTAAGACCTAGTGTAGCTCACATCTGGCTTTGCAGCATGGAGGGGGGCTGATCAGGCTACCATGCACATCCATTCCACTCAGTGATATTTCCCAACTAAATAACAGTGGCCTTCTGATTATTAAGTCTAGTCATGTGAATACAGTCAACTCTGGGGCAGTGACAACGCTGAGTTTCTGGGCCTACAGCAGAAAGATCACAAATTGTGGATCCTTGATTAGGTTAGTATCACCTGTGAGGCTTCTCAGTGGGCCAGAAAGCTGGTTTGACTTCCTCTCCTGAAAGTCAAATCATGCAGTGTGTATTCTTGTACAGGTGTGTGTGAGAGAGAGAGAGAGAAAAAGAGAGTGATTCAGGTTTGGATTTACTGAGGTTCAAGAAACAGTGGAGCAGTTGTACGATCTCACACGTGATACTACACAATTGTTAATGCGTAAGAAATGTTTAATGGTAACAAGTTGCATGAAAAGAGATGCGGGACTGGAGCATGTGTTAAGCTAGGGATAGTGACAAAAGTGCTGCTAGGGTTGAATGATGGTTGGAGAAAGGAAACTACTGACAAACAGAAGCCTCAGCTCAGCAAGGGGGAGGAGGAAGTTAAGCTGCCACAAGAGAAGGTCAGATCAGCCATACATGTATCCTGCAAACAGCAGGGGTGGCATCATGAAAGCCAGGGGATGACTTTCAAGAACAGAACGGTCAGTATTAATGACTTTAAAACCAACGTTCAGGGCTGGCTTGCTGGCTGTACAATTGACAGATTCTTGGTGTTTTAATTTTATTTCTATTTCTCAGAAGAGACTGACCTTGAAGATGTTAGAAACAGTTTTTAAGAATAGCAAGAGCTCTTCAAATAAATGAACTAAAATAGATTTGCTATGTTTTCAAAAGAGTTTGAATATTTTAATTTTGATTTTAAATATTCAAATTAAACAAAATGCATGATTTTTTGTGTGTGTTCTCAGGTATGATAAGTATTCTCAGCAACATAATAGTTCTGGGCATCTTCATTAAGTACAAGGAACTTCGCACGCCCACAAATGCAATTATTATTAACCTGGCCGTGACTGATATAGGGGTCAGTAGCATTGGCTATCCCATGTCTGCAGCCTCAGATCTGTATGGAAGTTGGAAATTTGGATATGCAGGCTGCCAGGTATTGGAGACCTTTAGAATGAAAGAAAAATAAAGTCAATCAAAGAAATGTAAATTTAAATGTCTTAAAAAAATCCCAAGGGTTTAAATCAAGTAGGGAGTTAAAAGATAATAGGTAACTGTGTTTTAATATAAAGCACCGTAAAAGAGAAGTGACTAGGACTATATTCTTTAATATGAGAAATAAAATTCACTAACCACTGTTATATTTTCTAAATTCCCCCAACCTAAAGGAAAAAACAAACTAACACAATTAGCATTCAACTAGAGCTGACTTATAATTTGCATATTCAAATGAAAATTTGTATATTACAATTCAAAAAGAAATACCCTGCTTTTGTTTAGAATAATAAAATATTTATTGGCTTAATTATAATATCTGAGGAATGCAGATAAGCTATGTTGATTTTTTCTCTATAGAAAGACTTTCAAGAGATTAAGTACATTAAATACATTCACTCTTATTTTTACTAAAAAAGGAAATGAATGAATACTCAATTGCATTTGG
Source organism: Arctocebus calabarensis (assembly GCA_963573935.1). Taxonomy (NCBI): domain Eukaryota; kingdom Metazoa; phylum Chordata; class Mammalia; order Primates; family Lorisidae; genus Arctocebus; species Arctocebus calabarensis. The sequence continues at coordinate 7,210 of CAUYON010047906.1, forward strand.
ATAGTAGGCAAACATGACTTTTGGCTTAATTTTTTACAGTTTTCTTCTTTAAGCCATTCAATTATAGAGAATAAAATGAGAGTAGGAGAGAATATTGGATACCCATATGTGTGCCCACCAATTAGGTCCAATCTTAATGTTTTTGCAATGTATACTTCAGATTGTTTTTCTTTTTAAAGATATAAAACTTTACAGATACTGCTGAAGGCCACTGCACACCATTTCCGATCTTATTTCCTTCCCTCCCATGAATATTTTTCTATCTTACTACATATTTATATGTGAGATGGGGAACTCGTGGCCTCCTAGGTCTTTAGATGCAGCCTTTTGACTGAATCCAAATTTTACAGAATAAACCCTTTTATTAAAAGGGGTGCAGTAGAGAATGATGAAGCTTTTTTTTGCCTCCTTCCGTGCTTAAAAAAAGACAGTTTTGAAATCGGAAGACCACAGATTCCCCACTAAATGTTCTTATGCATGTCTCCTGAAATAATGAGTTTCTCTGGATACATCACTTAGGAGAAGGATGGCTGGGTCATAGGGAGAACGTTCATCTTCAATTTCTCACATGTGACCAAATTGCTCTCTAAACTGGTTATTCCAATTACAAGAACTTCTATTACTCCACATTCTCTCCCAACACTTGGGATTGTCAGACTTTTAAATTTTCATTTTTGTGATGTGAAATGCCATCTTCTAATTTTTATTTCTTAGAATACTTAGAATATTATGGTTGTATATCTTTTCTTATGTCATAAACATTCAAATGTCCTGGGCTTGTGTGAATAGTCTGCTCATCATTTGGCCATTTTTCTACTGAGTTTGTCTTTTTCTCCTGTTGAATTGCGTGTCTTATTAATATTAATCTTTTGTTGCTTGTATGCTCTGTACCCTAATTTATGGCTTGTTCTGCACTCTTTGTAAAGTTGTATAGAAGTTTCATCATCCTAAAATATTTTTAAAAACTTACTTTGATTAGTGAAATCTCAAAACTCTTAAATTCCTTTGTTAAGCCAGTTACAATTTGACAATGGGAGTTGTATTTTAAATTAGTAAAATAAAAAAAGGATGTACATTAGAAATACATGTACTCTAGCAATAAGACAAAAATGTAAATTTTTTCTGGAGGATGTTTAGAATGGTGGAGTCTAATTTTGATTTTCAGATTTATGCTGGATTGAATATTTTTTTTGGAATGGCAAGCATCGGATTGCTCACGGTGGTGGCTGTGGATCGATATCTCACCATCTGCCGCCCTGACATAGGTACAACCCTTTCTCAGCTTTCTTACTGAATCCATTTCTTGACTAATGTCTATTCAACATACATTAACTTTTAAATATAAACATAATGGTTTGTAGTCAGGGTCAGTTTTATTTCTCTGGCAAATGTTGTTCAAAGGTCTCAATGGTTTCCTATTATTGTACTTAGAATAAAATCTAAATTTCATAAAGCAAGAATGCCCTGGCTCCTGGCCACCTTTCCAGGTTTGGCTAGTAGGGTCACTCATACTTTGGGGTACTGGCCACCCCTTTTCCCCCTTTTGAGCCATTGTTTATGATATTTTCCTAAGCCTGGAAAACTTTCTCCCTGCTTATCCTCTGACTGATCATTTTTATCATTTAGGTTTCTTCTTAAATGTCATTTCTTTCAGAATGTAAATTTATATAAATAGGTTTTTAGTAAACTAAAGTGCTCTGTTAATCTACTTAAAAAATACTTGATAAGAATTTTGTTTTTTCTTTTTCTTTCTTTCTTTTTGCAGTTTTTGGCCAGGGCTGGGTTTGGCCACTGATGGAACCCACTACCTCCGGCATATGGGGCCAGCGCTCTACTCCTTTGAGCCACAGGTGCCGCCCCTTGATAAGAATTTTGAATCATCAATTAAAATAAAATGAGGTCCATCATTGGCACTATTACTATTTCATATGCTTGATCACAGGCAGAAGAATGACTATTTCATATGCTTAATCACAGGGAGAAGAATGACCACCCACACTTACATCGGCATGATTCTGGGGGCCTGGGTCAATGGCTTGTTTTGGGCTTTGATGCCTATCATAGGATGGGCTAGTTATGCCCCAGATCCTACTGGGGCTACATGTACCATAAACTGGCGGAAAAACGATGCGTAAGAGACAAGTTTACACTTCATCATCAAATGCTTCTACTGTAGACGTTTTCTCACCCTTTCAAATTTAAGCTCGAATCACACATTTCTCATGCAGGGTATGGCAAAGAGCTTCCTTGCTAGCAATGATGTGATTCAAACAAGAGTTGAAACTGAGAAAAGTGAAATCTGTTTGTTTGCAAGTAAAAGTCATCCAGCTCCCTTTGTCTCCTTTCTCTGTCCCTCCCTCCCTCTCCTCGGTCCTCTCCTAAGGCAGCCCTGGGAGATCCCAATCACCTTTCAGATACTTGCACACCTCAGGGGTAGGCTCCCCACTAGGAAAACGGTTAAGGAAGCTAGACAGCACGCAGCTCTGACGAAAGCCCAGGCTGCTTCCCACCTATCTTTTCAAGATGATTTGGATTTGAAGCATAGTCTGAGAATTACGTAGCAAAAAGTACACAGTCACTGCCAAGGTTCACCTGCTAGTTCATGATGCTCTATGTATTCCAGAGAAAAGAGAATTATTTAGTTCATTAAAGGAAATGAGAGATGACTCAGAAAAGCAAACCGAAAAATTCTAAATCTCAGAGTAAATCTAAATCTACAAGTTTTTCTTTAAAGAGTCAAAAAATAAATGATTTAGGCTCTATAGGCCCGATGGTCTGTGTCACAGCTGTTCATTTCTGCCCCTGCACTGTGAAGGCAGCTTGGCTGGTATGTCGGTGAGGGTGTGTGGCTGTGTTCCAATAAACTTCGTGTGCAGAGACGGTTGAGAGGCTGGAACTGGCCCACAGGCCATAGTTTGCCAACCCCTTCTCTAAATGAACTAAAGATTGAATATACTTCCTAATTTAACGATATTCATGACTGCCAGTATTATTTCTATAATTTTCTCCTCTTTCTCCTTCTCTCATTTAGGACATTAAATGAGTAGTCCTGTCATCCTGTTCTTATTTTCAGGTCTTTTGTGTCTTACACGATGACAGTTATTGCAGTGAATTTCGTTGTGCCCTTGATGGTGATGTTTTACTGCTATTACCATGTCACTCAATCTATTAAGCATCACACTGCCACCAACTGCACTGAGTCCCCCAACAGAGACTGGTCAGATCAGGTAGATGTAACAAAGGTAAGAAGTCAAAATCCTAGAGAACTTATCTTTTTTCTTTTTCTTTCTTTCTTTTTTTTTTTTTGAGACAGAGCGTCAAGCTGTCACCCTGGATAGAGTGCTGTAGCATCACAGCTCGCAGCAACCTCCAATTCCTGGCTTCAAGCGAGTCTCTCGCCTCTGCCTCCCAAGTAGCTGGGACTACAGGTGCTCGCCACCACACCCAGCCATTTTTTGGTTGCAGCTGTCATTGTTTGGCGGGCCCAGGTTGGATTCGAACCTGCCAGCTCAGGTGTACGTGGCTGGCGCCTTAGCCCGTTGAGCCACAGGCGCCCAGCCGAGAACTTATCTTTAATGGAGCTTTTGTGCAAGTGTCCCTTGCCCCACCCATCTAACCCCTAGTTTTCACTTCTCGGCTGGATCTTCTGCGTTTGCCTCCTTTTTTCTGCATGATGTGCTTATCTGCTCTTTGGACGTTTTGTTTGCCATCATCTCTTGAGTTCCTTGTGTGGATGACGAGGAGTCATTTCTTGCTCGTCACTAACCGGCCCCAGTCCTGCCTCGTACGTTCCTCCTTCCTCACCTACCGGGCCAGTGTTCGCGGTGTTTGAGGAGATGAAGAGGCAGTCTCCTCTTCTCTCAGTGTAAGTTTACACACGTCACAGACCAGAGGCACCCCCTTTTCTGGGCGCCGTCCTCCCGGCACCCCCGCAGCCTCTTGCTCTGCCATGGAAGGGTTGCTGTCTAAGCCTGCAGCTCCGAGAGCCTTCATCCCCATCGCCCTTCATCGTCAGCTGGGCTCAGGTCCCTGTTTTCTAGTTTGCTCATCTTCATTTTCCTTCTGAGTTTCTTCCCTCTGATTTGCCGGAGCACATTCTCCAGTGCATTCCTCAAGTTACAGGAGAGGTAACATTTTTAAGACTTTGTATGCCTGAAAATGTCTTAATTCCACTATCATATTTGACTGATTTTTCCCTGGTCTAGAAGTCTAAGTACAAAAATAATATGCAAAGAGTTTGGGAGGCATTGCTCCACAGTCCTAGCTTCCAGCACTGCTGTGGCAAAGGCATTCCTGCAACTGGTGCTTTGTGGAGAGCCGTGTTCTCTCTAGCCTCTTCTCTATGCACAGTTTTCTGAAATTTCTTAACTGGTGTGCCTTGCTATGGGTCTGTATTCCTTCGGTGGTGGGTACTTGGTGAGCACTTGGTGAGTACCCTCAGTGCGGGGACTCAGAGGTTCCCTGACAGGGAGAGTTCTTGTATTCATTCTCTGGTAACTCCTGCCGCTCTATTTTCTATGTTCTCTTATCTTGGAATTCATTTATTTTGAATATTTAATCTTCTGAATTGACTTTCTAATTTTCTTTCTTTTTTTCTTTTTTTAGAGACAGAGTCTCACTTTATCGCCCTTGGTAGAGTGCTATGGTGTCACAGCTCACAGCAATCACAGATCTTGGGCTTAGGAGATTCTCTTGTCTCAGCCTCCCCAGTAGCTGGGACCATAGGCACCTACCAGAACACCTGGCTGGGACCACAGGCACCTGCCAGAACGCCTGGCTATTTTTTTGTTGCAGTTTGGCCGGGGCTGGGCTTGAACCTGCCACCCTCGGTATATGGGGCCAGCGCCCTACTCACTGAGCCACAGGAGCCGCCCTGACTTTCTAATTTTCTTACATTTACTCTACTTCATTGCCTCTTTTTGTCTGTCTGTGGTAGTTGTTTGTTTCTTTTTGTTTCTAGTTTCTGGGAGGTTTCTTTAGCTATATCCAGTCTGGTACTAGAGTCAGGATAGTGAAGGCCATGCCTTGGGCACAAAATTAAAGTAAGCACCAAAAAAACTCAGTAATTAATCCCCCCCCAAAATTAGTAGCTTAACATAGTACTTTAAAAATCAAAAGGAATGCAAAATAATCCAAAGTTGAACAAAATATAAAATTTTAAATAAAGTCAGGATCTGGCCCCGTACTTACATAATTCCCCTGACCCCCTTCCCTTTAATCTGACCTGACAATATCATGAAACCTTTTTACTACATTTTGAACATTTCTCCTCTCTCATTTTTATGGATAGGATAAAAACCATTTTTTTAGTGATAAAATTTTTTTTATGCTTTATCCTCCTTTCTTCTAGCCTTTTCTTCTTGTTTCATGGATGTATATCTTATTTTAGTGATGACATCATGTATATTTACATTTTCCTCCTGTTTGCCACATGTTTTTTATTTCTCCTGAGTTCCAGCACTGTTTTTTCTCTGCCTGTTAGTAAACAAGTTTCCTCAGTGTCTGGTGGTCAATGATTGTCCCCTCCTATTTAAGAGTGATGCACTAAAAAGCTGATGGTAAGCTCAGAGGTACGCATCAGCTGGGCTGGTTCCTTTGGGGATCTTGCTGACTCCATCTCTAGGAGATCAGTCTCCAAGGAGAAGATTCTTGGTGTTCCTGGTGGGAGGTGCAAGTCCTTGTACCAGTGTCATGTTCAGCGTGTTGGGGGGCTGCATGCACAGACGCAGATGGCCGTCTTTCAGTCGGTACTGCCGTGCTCAGCTGAGCCTGGTGCCTCTAGGTCCTGAGTTTCCCTACTTTGGCCTTTCTTACCCTGAGCCTCTGAGATTCTTCTAGTGAGAGGAGGGGCAGTTGCTGAGTAGACTGAGTGGACCTGGGGAAAGGATTCAGAAATCTGACTGATCCTTTCTGTAGATTTCAACCAGTTCTCCTGTTTGGAGTTCCATGTGTACCCCCTACCTTCAGAAGCTATTTGTCACTAATGGCTCTTTGTAACGTTTACTTATTTAATATTTATTTATTTATTTAAATCATAACTATACATTGATGCATTTCATCAGTGTACTGATTTGATATACAATGTGAAATGCTTACATCGAAATGATTAACACATCCATCATCTCGCTTACTTATTTCTTGTGGTAAGACAATTATACTCTTTTTTATTTTTTTAGAGACAGAGTCTCGCTTTGTTGCCCTCGGTAGAGCACCATGACATCACAGCTCACAGCAAACTCCAGCTCTTGGGGTTAGGCAATTCTCTTGCCTCAGCTCCCTGTAGTCAGCTGGGACTACAGACGACCGCCACAATGCCTGGCTATTTTTTTGTTGTTCTTGCAGTTTGGCCGGGGCTGGATTTGAACCCGCCACCTCAGTATATGGTGCCAGCGCCCTACTCATTGAGCCACAGGCACTGCCCAATTATCCTCTTTTCTTAATAGTTTTGAAATGTACCATTACATTACGCACATTAGATGAGGTCCCCCCAAATACCCGCCTTCCTCTTGCCTCTCTTCGTCCCTCCCCTCTCTCACCTCTTCCCTTCTACTTTCTGGACTATAGTTATGTTTTACCATTTGTATCAATGTGTAGATGATTATATATTGATTTCATAGTAGTATTGACTATATTGGATAATTTTTTTTCCATTCTTGAGATGCTTTACTAAGAAGAATATGTTCCAGCTCCATCCAGGTAAACATAAAAGATGTAAGTTTTCCATCTTTTTTATGGCTGCATGGTATTCCATGGTGTATATATACCACAATTTGTTAATCCATTCATGGGTCGATAGGCACTTGAGCTGTTTTCATGTCTTGGCAATTATGAATTGGGCTGCATTCTGGTGCAAATGTCTTTGTTCTAAAATGATTTTTATTCATCTGGGTATCTACCTAGTAGAGAAATTGCAGGATCAAATGGTAGGTCTACTCATGTCTGGTAAGTAATTTGCCATTTGTCCATGGTTATTTTGTCCCATTAAAAAAAATATATTGTTGGCTTGGTTCCCATAGCACAGTGGTTATGGAGCCAGCTACATACAGTGAGGGTGGCAGGTTCAAACCCAGCCCAGGCCAGCTAAACAATGATAACTGCAACAAAAAATGGCTGGGCTTTGTGGTGGATGCCTGTAGTCCCAGCTATTTGGGAGGCTGAGGCAACAGAATCGCTTAAGTGCAAGAGTTGGAGGTTACTGTGAACTGTGACTCTAGGCACTCTACCAAGGGCAACATAGTAAGACTCTGTCTCGAAAAAAAAAATATATATATAGGGTGGTACCTGTGGCTCAGTGAGTAGGGCACCAACCCCATATACCAAGGGTGGTGGGTTCAAACCTGGCCCCGGCCAAACTGCAACAAAAAAATAGCCGGGCATTGTGGCAGGCGCCTGTAGTCCCAGCTACTTGGGAGGCTGAGCAAGAGAATCGTCTAAGCCCGGGAGCTGGAGATTGCTGTGAGCTGTGTGACACCACGGCACTCTACCAAGGGCAATAAAGTGAGACTCTGTCACTACAAAAAAATTAAAAAAAAAAACATTAACAAAAAACTATATCTATACATATATATATACATGTACATTGTCTAACCTCTAATTATTTGTTCTTATGGGTTTATGTCTTTTTAAAAAAATATCCTTTCCATCATTTTAGTGGGCAGTCACAGGGGAGCAATGTAACAATTATAGTTTTTCATTTGAACAAGATGCAAGGGAACTCCTTTACGCAATTATCTGCATTGTATGTAGTATGTATCCTGCTCAAATGACCTGTGTTAGAACCGACTGAGCTCAAAATAGGATTTTATTTGTTTTCTGATTGAGTTTAGAAAGTTAAAAAGTTATTTTTTAGATTAGCAGATGATCATAGTGAAAGGAAAATACTACTAGTACTAGTACTAGTACTAGTACTACTACTAGTACTAGTACTACTACTAAAAGCAATGCCAGGAGTTCATAGTGCAATGACTAGAAGTGGGGTGGGTGGATTTTTATATGTCTTTCATTAAAACCAGCTTTAGTACTCTCCCATAGCATACCAAATGAAAAAGATCATTCCTTACATGTGTGTTACACGCTTAAAAGCAATGTCAGTTATTGACATTTCTAGTTCACAAGCTCATGTTAGCAGAGACAACTCCAGGCACCTAAACAAAGAAAATTGAAAGCAAAAACTCAGCTATTTTCTTTATGTATCAACAACATAAACCCACACAAATTCCAATAGACAGATTTTCATGATATCTTAGATTTATTAGCTACTTAAATCTTGTAGATACTGGCCTCTGCAAATATTATTTCTTTTACAGATGTCTGTGATCATGATATGCATGTTTCTGGTGGCATGGTCCCCTTACTCCATCGTATGCTTGTGGGCTTCTTTTGGTGACCCAAAGAAGATTCCTCCCTCAATGGCCATCATAGCTCCACTGTTCGCAAAATCTTCTACATTCTACAATCCCTGTATTTATGTGGTTGCCAATAAAAAGTACGTGATACCTAAAACGCTTTTGAATAAAAAAAATTGATACAAAAATGCTTACAGGGCATGGACAATGTTCTAAGAGTTTTCAGGAAGTAAGTGACAGAAACTCACTTCAATCTGGACTGCTATACCTGGAGCAGAATCGAGGCCCTTCAATGTGTAGAGCTCGAGATTTGTGACACACCCTTCCCACACGGTGGCAGAGATGATCGTGGGCAACCCAAGACCTACATGCTGTCAGCTAAGCTTCCCCAAGCGCCAGCTTCATCTCAGATGTTCTCTGTTGGAAAAGACCTTTGGAGGGTCATTGGCCCAAATACATGAAATATAGAGGCTTCCAAAAAAAAAAAAAAAAAAGGAGTAATTCTATTACTAGAAAATGGAAGGGCAATATTAGGCTCCCTTAATTGGGAGCACAGTTGTGTATTTACCAGAAAGAAGACATATTCAAATATAAGTGAAAAATCTAGCGCTAGCATAAAACCCTTCAGGAGTGAGTTGTCTTTCAGGACATTAGAGAATTCCCCCCCTCTTCCCTTTTGTGGGACCTTTAGCAAAGAGTTCTTTTGCTGCCTTCTCAGTGAAACTTATATTATTTCATTTCTCATTACTGTTGGAAAAATGGGATGAATCAATGTACAATACTTAAGTATTTGGCCAGAAATTCTCAGTAAAGGTCAAGTTATTTGATCATGGGATGACAATATTGTTTCTATTAAACTTGTATATTTATGCACACATTTGGAGGAACAGCTTTAGCTACAGGTGTATAAGGAGCATAAACCTTTTTAAGACCAAATGATCAAATAAGTATAAAGAACCAGAGTTTGCTGGTAGGTCTTTTGGAAAGATCAGTCACCCTCAAGCCCCCTTAATTTCAACTGGCCTTTGCTTGGAAGAATGGATGCATGAAACACCCATTGTTAGTTCAAAAAATGAGTCATTATTTAACAGTAGAAGTGTCGTTTTAAACACGTGTAATAATTATTATTGTTTTCTGCTTTACATGTTTTTTTTTCATTTCAGATTATATGAAGGTACAAACAATTACGTTATAAGGTCTACACTAGTTAAAGTCCCTGTTGTAGTGTGTCCCACTCCCAGGAGCTGTGCCATGTGTCCTTACTTACTTGTGCCCATTGGGTGGGACCACTTCAATCCCTCTCCCTTTTCCTCCTCTTCCCCCCCTTGACTGAATAGAGTTTTTCTCTTGTATATACACATAATTATTGGCTTGTATTGAATGTCTTCAATGTTTATAATCTATGTTGCAAAACTGGCCTTTAAGTGTACTATATATTCATTACATTTATAAAGATTATCAACAGGAATGTAAAAGTAGGAGGCAGAGATGTGAAGTGGCATTGATGAAAATGTCTTCAGCTTTTGGTTATTGTAGTATAATGCCACATTCTCTCTTTTTTATTGTAGGTTTCGGAGGGCGATGTTTGCCATGTTCAAATGTCAGACTCACCAAGCAATGTCTGTGACAAGTATTTTACCAATGGATGTATCTCAAAACCCATTGGCTTCTGGAAGAATCTGAAATGAGAGAAAAGCACACCCAATCAAAACATTTTATTTGCTTTTCTTTTGCAGTGTTTTAATTTTGTTTTACATATGAGCCCATTTAGATCAAATGCAGATGTAGATTGTTATCCTATCGGGCTATAAGTTTCTCAAGTGCAGTTTGTGGTTCTTCTTGTGCGCTGGTTGCTGTAGTGAGTGTTTCTCTATTTTTTTCTATGTAAACCTACTGCTCATCTCCTCTGGGGAATCTAGGCACATGGGGAGAAAGTCTCTCTGCTTCCTCCCTACCATGCATGCATTACACTGGATCAATGGCCTGTAACTGGCCTGGGTCTTTCATTAGACTAGAAGCTGCCACTATTTTGTTAGAATAAATTAATGATAATGATCATTAACCATCCTTAATAAATAATTACTGAAATGGGTTATTGCATTTCCCAGTTAGAATAGAAAACTATTTTAGACTTTCAAAAATTTTTTTTTTAAAACAGAGTCTCACTATGTTGCCCTGGGTAGCAGCCTCCAAAGTAGCAGGGAATACAGGCACCCGCCACAGTGCCTGGCTAGTTTTAGTTGCAGTTGTTTATCTGGCCCAGGCCAGGTTCGAACATGCCAGCTTAGGTGTATGTGGCTGGCTCCGTAACCACTGTGCTACAGGCGGCGAGCCTCAAAAATTTTTAATTTTAAATTAATTATGAACTTAAATTATTTAACAAAAATAATCAAATGAACATTAAACATTTTTGCTTCTAAATTACATGGTAGTCGATACACATTGTTCTTTTGTTTTTTTGTTTGTTTGTGTTTTTAAGATAGAATATCACTCTTTTGCCCTAGATAAAGAGCGGATGGCATCATAGCTCACAGAAACCTGAAACTCTTGGGTTTAAGTAATCCTCTTGCCTTAGCCTTCTGAGTAGCTGGGACTATAGGAACCCACCACAACACCTGGCTAGTTTTTCTATTTTTAGTATAGGTAGGGGCTCAGGCTGGTCTTGAAGTCTTGAGCTCAAGCAATGCACCTACCTCCCGAGTGGTAGGACTAGGCTCATGAGCCACTACTCCTGGGCCATGTCAGTATTTCACATAGCAATATCAGCTCTATGCACGTTGTCATGTACTCTGCAAGTTTAATTACCGTTTTTCCACGTATGTATTTCTATGTATTTGCCCCTAGAATTAAGTTGCCCAACAGCTGGGATTTTCGTATGTTTGTTCCCTGATGTATCCTTAGCAGGTAGTCTGGCAGGTAGAAAGCACTCAATAAATATTTGCTGAAAGTTGAATGAATTTGTAGACTCACATATTTGTTATTTTAAATGACCATCAATAGCAATACGTACCATTGTTAGATAGTAGACATTTAAATTGCTTCTAAGCTTTAGTTTCATAAATGCATCACTGGGAACATTTTAATACAAATTTCTTTGGGAGAAGAAAGAAATTTGAGTGTTTTTTTCAGGCTAAAATTATTGTATGTACATATGAAAACATTCTTATTCTTGCTAGCTTGCTCTCTGGAAACACTGACTGAATTTACCCTGACGCTGGCAGTGTCTAAACACTGCTAATACTGGTGTATGATTACATATTTAAACTATGAGTTCTATCCTGTAACTTAAATTAATTTTATTCCACATTTCTTTAACTGTTAGTGAGGGTGTGTATCCTTTGCATGTTGTATTTTCTTACCTCTTTGGCTGCATATTAAGTAAAATTCAAGTATTACTTTTATGTGTAAAATTCTCTATGTACATGGAATGGTAAGCTGCTGTAATAATCTCTCCTCACCCTCTGCTTTTCCTCTGCAATCAGTGCATCAAGTATATAGCTAACCTTTAAAAAATAAAATTCCAATCTCCCAAATCTTCAATCACCTGCCAAAAATGTATGAATCCCTCAACTGGCTTTTCAAGATCCTCTTCAATATGGCCCCAAAGGGATTCTTCAAATTTTTGTCTTTCTCTATGGCTAAAATTAAAACGTTTACTGTTGCCAGACAAGTGCGAATGCTCGTGCCACTATCTCTCACGCTGTCCTGTGTGGCTGAGCCATTTATAGAGAAAGCACAGTGAAGGTCTGTGCCCAAAGTCATAGAGCCTTTAAAAGGCCAAGACAATACATGAAAATTGATTCCGAGTCCTAATTTGCAAAGTCTTAACTCCTTTCCAGCAGTAATCAGAGGGCAACTTTGCCTGAAGCATGAAGGACTTCAACAGTGTATGGTACTCGGATTTTAATAGTACACTTATTAATTTGCTTAGGAGATAAGCCTAGGAAGACTTGGCTTTGGCTACATGGTTCCCTCGGACCTCTTCTTACCTTAGTAATTTCAGGTGTTTTATCTTTTTTATTTTATTTTTACATATACATATGTTAACTAGGTTTCCACTTTTTGCCTTCACAGAATTTTAAAGGCTTAAAATTTAATAACCATAACAATGTTTAAGATAAGGACCTGGAACAAAACCTCATAAAGAGTGAACAAATATAAATATATTCAGAAAAGAAAACATACGATTGTTGCATCAAAATATTAAGCAATATTAGTAATAATAATGCCAAGAAAGTAACGTTCACATTGTCAATAAGACATTATAGAGTGCTTTGACTCTGAGGCTCAGTATGAAGTCATCAGTTAACTTCTTATTTTTTTTCCAAAGTCTCAAAAAATAGACAACTAATATTATATAAATAAAAGTAAAGGAGAGGGTGGCACCTGTGGCT
>CAUYON010047907.1:0-34619 GCA_963573935.1 Arctocebus calabarensis
ATTATTTATTTTGGCATGATGGATCTGAGGAAGGGTGATGTCAGCAGAAGAGTTAGGGAAGACTCCCTCAGAGTGCGACCAGTTCAGAACTAACAGCACTTGACATGGCTCTTCAGAATCATCTAGGGAGCCACTGGCTGGGCAAGGTGCTCACAACTGTAATCCTAGCACTCAGGGAGGCCAAGGTGGGTGGATTGCCTGAGCTCACAGGTTTCAGACCAGCCTGAGCCAGAGCAAGACCTCGTCTCTAAAAATAGCCAGATGTTGTGGCCTGTAATCTCAGCTTCTTGGGAGGCTGAGGCAAGAGAATCCCTTAAGCCCAAGAGTTGGAGGTTGCTGTGAGCAGTGACACCACAGCACTCTACCAAGGGCCACATAGTGAGACTGTCTCAAAAAAAAAAAAAGAAAAGAAAAAGAGACGGTGCCTGTGGCTCAGTGAGTAGAGCGCTGGCCCCATATACTGAGGGTGGCAGGTTTGAACCTGGCCCAGCCAAAACGCAACAAAAACATAACTGGGCGTTGTGGTGGACGCCTGTAGTCCCAGCTACTCAGGAGGCTGAGGCAGGAGAATCTCCTAAGCCCAAGAGCTGGAGGTTACTGGGAGCTATGACGCTACACCACTCTACTAAGGGCGACAAAGTGAGACTCTGTCTCTAAAAAAAAAAAAAGAAAAGAAAGAAACTGACAAGGCAAGCCACCCATCAGGAGAAAATACTGCAGTAGATGTGTCTCGCAAAGAACCCATATTCAGAACATACAAAGAACTTAGTAAGAAGCCTAGCAACTCAATAAAAAATAGGGGCAAAAGATTTAAATAGACATTTAATTTAAAAAGGCAAACCCATGGCCAGTAAACACATAAAAATATGCTTTATATCATTGGTCATCAGGGAAAGGCAAATTAAAACGACAGTAAGGTACTCACTAAAATGAAAAAAAAAATTGATAGTACCAATTGCTGGCAAAAATGTGGAAAAATTGGAACTCTAATATACTGCTGTTGAGAATATAAAATGGTACAACCATTTTGGAAAAAAGTTTGCTAGTTCCTTATAAAATTCAACAGGCAATTACTAAGTTACCATATAACCCAGCAATTCCTCCCCTAGGTATTTTTACCCAAGAGACATGAAAACATATGCCCACACAAAGACTTGTTCTAGTATTATTCATAATAATCTCAAACTGGAAACAACCTAATGCTTTATCAAAAAGTAAATTGTGACATATTCATACAATGGAATATTATTCAGCAGTAACAACAGAAAACTGATACAACAACATGAATGAGTCTCAAAAACCTTAGTCTTAGTCAGAAAAGAAAGACCCAAACAGTATATACCGTAGGATTCCATGTACAGTAAGTATATGTAGTTCTGAAACAGGCAAAACTTGGCAGGCGGGTGTGGGTGGAGATTTGCTGGGAAAGAATCCAAGGGAGTTAAAAGAAATGTACTAGTAATTGAAATGGTGGTTCAGGGGTGTCCAGCCTGCAGCCCATGGACCACATGCAGATTATTTGAGGACTGTTTTGCTTATCTGTGGTGTTAGATGTTGCAAAAAGTATGTACAGATTTTTTTTTTTTTTTTTTTTTTGCTTATCAGCTTTTGTTTATGTTTGTGTATTTAATATGGGGCCCAAAACAACTCTTCTTCCAATATGTAGCAGAGAAGAAAAATGTTGGACACCCTGAGTCAAACCATACACTTTATATGGCTATACTTTATTTAAATTATGTCTTAATAAAGTTGATTTTTTTTTTTTTTTTTTTTGGTAGAGACAGAGTCTCACTTTGTGGCCCTTGGTAGAGTGCTGTGGTGTCACACAGCTCACAGCAACCTCCAACGCCTGGGCTTAGGCGATTCTCTTGCCTCAGACTCCTAAGTAGCTGGGAGTACAGGCGCCAGCCGCAACGCCCGGCTATTTTTTTGTTGCAGTTCAGCAGGGGCTGGGTTTCAACCTGCCACCCTCCGTATATGGGGCCGGCACCTTACTGACTGAGCCACAGGCTCCACCCAATAAAGTTGATTTTAAAACATAATGATGTTCCCACTTCATACTGCAGACCAGTTAAATGAAAATCTCCCCAGTCGTGAGGCCAGGCTGGGAACCAGCACTCTGGTATGATTGTGTGTGTTGTGTTAATCTGTTTGTGCACTCATCTCTTAGTATTGGTTTATAACACAAAAGAACACGTGGGCCCACAAAAAAATGGTGGCCAAGCTGCCTGGCTGAGCCAGGCCTTCAATTAAGGCTGCACATACTTTGATCCAGTATTCCATGGAGCAGGAGTGAGGCCTGAGGCCAAAAGGAGGGTGGCCCTCCTGCACTAAATCCAGAACTCTGCAGGGAGAATGCATCCCTATGTGGCTGAGCACGCTGGATGAGGGCCAAGCATTTCAACCAGCCCTGTGGCAGGTGATGCCATCTGGAGCTCAGCTTTGCTCCTGCCAGCCAAGCCTGCCACCACAGTGACTGCTCAGCCTAGGTATGTGTGATCACTTAGACACTGGTTCTCACCTTTTGGGTCACGCTGAAATTAAATGGGATTCTGATTTACTTGGTCCAGAGGGGGAGTAGGGCCTCAGCATCAGGTTTGTAAAATTTTTTCCCACATGTTCACCCAGGTGGCAGTGGGAAAGTCTGATCCATGTCTATACATCAGTCACCTAAGGAAAGTTTTAAAACTGTCAACACTGGGCCCTACTCGTAGAAATTCTGATCTAAGTATTTTGGGCCTATTTTTGTTTTTTGAAGTTTCTCAGCTGATTCTAATGTACAGCAAAGACACAAAATCACTGAATGAGGCACTAAATGGAAAAAGGAAAAACAGTGGATGCAGTGGTTCACACCTGTAATCTCAATACTTTGGGAGGCCAAGAGTTTGAGAACAGCCTGGGTAACAGAATGAGACTCTGTCTCTACAAAAAATGGAAAAATTAGCTAGGCATGCTAGCATGCATCTGTAGTCCCAGCCACTCACAAGACTTAGCCCAGGAGTTTGAGACTGCAGTGAGTTTTGATTGCACCACTGCACCTCAGTCTGGGTGACAGTGTGAGACTGTCTCAAACAAAATAAAACAAAAAGTAATTTCACTGAGAATCTGGAGGAAAAGCACTCTTGTAAATTGTTTTGAGACTACAAATTAGAACCTTTGATTACAGAAGATAATCTAATAGTATCTATTGAAACCTAAAACATGTGTAACCACTTGACCCAGTATTTCCTCTTTCAAGAAATCTATAGAATTAATAGCACAAGATCACAGAAGTAGGGTTTTATTTTTTCTTTTGAGACAGAATCTTAGTCTGTTATTTAGGCTAGAGTGCCATGGTGTCATCATAGCTCACAGCAACCTCAAAGGGGCTCCAACAATCCTCTTATGGCTCCAGCAATCCTCTTATTTCAGCCTTCCCACTAGCTGAGAATACAAGCACCTGCCATGATGCCTAGCTAGTTTTTCTATTTTTAGTACACATGAGGTCTTGCTTTTGCTCAGGCTGGTCTTGAACTTTGGATCTCAAGTAATCCACCCACCTTGGCCTCTGAGAGTGTTAGGTTTACAGGCGTGAGCCACCACACCCAGTCTGAAGTATGTTTTTAAGAACTCTCACTATAGTATTGATTGTGAAAGTGACAGAACTGAAAACAACCCAAATGTTTCCTAATAGAGGTCTGGTTAAATAAAACCTAATGTTGTATAATACCAAATATGGCCATTTAAAAGTTGTGCACCTATAAGGAAAGACGAACATGATACATCATTTGGAGATGAAAACAACTTGCAGATCAATATCCATATATGACATGGTCCAAAAATAACTTCGTGTAGATAGACACATATAATATATATGGAGAGAAACAAAGATTTGTAGATACTCAGACGGTGATATCTATAGGACTTATCAATGCTTACCTCTGGGGAATAGGGGTGGAAACTCTCCCCTCTTATTTTACAAATTTATAGTGGTGGAATTGTGGGGTTTTTCTTTTTTGTATTTTTCATTATTATTAAATGAAAAATTAGGTTTTAAAAAGTTACATCTCCAGCCTGACCAGGACAGGCTGAGCTGCTGTTTGGTAGTGTGGGCCAGCTGGAGGTGGATACAGGGTTGGTCCCAACCTGTAAGGGAACCCACAGGTCCCAAATGCTGGGGGCCTGCAGCAGCCGTTCTTTAGCCCAGCTTTACAAATTTTCCCCTGCTCTCTTTTTTATTTCCTTCTCTTACATTTATTTCTCCCTTTTGCTTAGTTGAAGGAGTGTCGCTTTCCTTTTTGGCTACTGTCAGCATCTTCAGACCTTGTTTCAGAAGGAAGGAGGAAAAGTTTAAAGAATCACTATTCACAGTCAATTCAAAAACTGGTCGTAGGCAATAGTTTTAGTTTTACTTTTGCCATCACTTGTTTTCTTTACCTGGGCAGAAGTGTTTTATTTCCTGGGAAGTAGTGATGCAGGGTCTGTCATCCTCTTTAACAGATACAGAAGTATGGCTCAGCACCTGTGGCTCAATGGGCTAAGGCGCCAGCCACGTACACCTGAGCTGGCAGGTTCGAATCTAGCTCAGGCCTGCCAAACAACAATATTGGCTGCAACCAAAAAATGGCTGGGCATTGTGGCGGGCGCCTGTAGTCCCAGCTACTTGGAGACTCGCTTGAGCCCAGGAATTGGGGGTTGCTATGAGCTGTGATGCCACAGCACTCTATCCAGGGTGATAGCTTGAGGCTCTGTCTCAAAAAAAAAAAACAAAAAAAAAACAGGTACAGATTCAGAGAGGTTACATAGCAATTACTGACAGGGATGAGAACTTGATGCTGCTGCTTCTTTCATCTTTCTGTCATTGGAGATGTTAATTGGACCTGTTTAGAAGGAATTGGTGCTAAAGGGCCTAGGTTAGGAGGCACAAACTCAGATGTCCCCAAGGGCCAGGCACACGGCATAAATGAGTGAAGAAATATTAGTCAGATTTTGACAGATGGAATGCTGGGGTCTGTGGCAAATTGTTAACCCAAGTGGCCAGATCTTCTGAATGATCCCAAGAAAAGCCGCAAAACAGAATATTAATGAATAAATCTTTCTATATACCAGTAATCATTTCAAAATTATTTAAACACTTTCAGTTAAGCAAAACCTGTCTGTAGACTGGGTTTACCACATGACCATGACTGAACAATTTCTGGTTTGTCAATCACCCCTAACCCCACTCAACAACTAGGCATTGATCCTTTGACATTATTTGACCTCTTCTACTTCTCGGCTGCATTTTTTTAGATGTGTGTCTTTTTTACTTTGTTTTGTTTTTTGATTATCATTGTATGTGTTTATTTTATACAAAATTTAAAAAACAACTAGAGAAAAAATAAAGGAAAAAAAATCCTACCACCCAGCTAGTTGTTGTTATTTTGCTGTTTCCTCCTAATCTATTTGAGAATGTACATATATACTTTGATAAATTCAAAATTATTCATTTAGTTTAACAACATTCATTTGCACTTTTGTATCATAAACACTTTACATTTTCTTCAAGGATTTTATTTTTAATGGCTATGTAATAGTGCGTTATGCAAATATAGCATACTTATTTGAATAGTTACTTCCTGTGTGACCTTGAGCAAGGTAGTTAACCTCTTTATATCTCAGTGTTCTCCATGGTATAATGGTGATAGTAATGTAATCTACTTTGTATGGTTAATGTAAAGATTAAAGAAGTAAATACATACAAATTACTTAGAATAGTATTTGTCATAGAATAAACATTAAATATATGCTTTATGTTTATTATTATCATGGTTTTGTAAAAATTCGTATTTACCTGAAATTTTTGTTACTTTTTATAATAAATTACCACAGAGGGGATTATTAATATTTTAAGGTTGTTAATTTGCGTGGTTAGATAGCCCTCTAGGAAGGCTGTTCTAATTATACACATATTTCTAGCAGTGTATGGGATGCCTATTTCTCCATATCCTCTGAAACATTAGTCATTTTCCTTTTCTTTATTCATCATCAAAACAGATTATCTTGAGCACCTGTAATATCTTTGAGCTTTCCTATCTAGATTAGAACTCAAATTTAGTCCCTGTTCTGGCTATTCACAGATAGAGATTAACTTTGGGTTTGGAATTTTTTTAAAAAACGACTTAGAAGTGAAGGGTTTGGAAATTGATCTTTGTTCATTTTTTGTTTGACTAATTCAAAGGGAGAATCTCTGTCATTTAGTAAATGGGTTTAACCCATTTACATTTATTGTGATTTTCTGTGGATTTTGTGTTTCATTTTCTGGTAGGAGATTTTGTTTTGTTTTCTGGTAGTAGATTCCACAGGCCATCAACTCAAAAGATATTTGTGAGATGCTGATATAAAGTCTCTGGGTTCTGTTCCAGAAACCACTCAGATCGAGGATCCCCGAGTACAATGGCGCCGGGAACAGGAACACATGCTGAAAGATTACCTGGTGGTGGCCCAGGAGGCTCTGAGTGCACAGAAGGAGATCTATCAGGTGAAGCAGCAGCGCCTGGAGCTTGCACAGCAGGAGTGTCAGCAACTGCATGCCGTCTGGGAGCACAAGCTGGGCTCCCAGGTCAGCTGTGAGTACCTCCCACCACCAGTGCCCCCATAAATACCAACAGGGAATGGGCACACTGAGTCCTGCCAGTAGTGCTTCTCAAATCTGCCCATTTTTCTCTATCTCCACTCTTTGTTAAAACTATCATTCCATTTGCTGCTCTTTTTGCTCTGATGTGTGCCTTATAGTGATTCATTTGCTATTTTGTTTCATTCCAATTCAATTTCATATCATTTAATTTGTAATCATCTCAGAATGCCAATTGGACTGTTTATCTCCTTGTATAAAACCCTTCATTGGCTGGGGGAAGTGGAAGTGGAGAGTTCTTAGTTAATGGATAGAGCATTTCCATTTGAGAAGATTAAGAGGTTCTAGACAAGGATGGTAGTATAACAACAGGAATGTATTTAATGCCACTGAACAGCATAGTGGTTAAAATGGTAAATTTTGTGATAAAATGTATGGTAAATTTTAAAGTGGTTAAAATGGTAAATTTTATGATATGTGTACTTACCACAATTTAAAACAAGCAGAAGAAAAAAATAAATCAATTAAAAAATAAAAACAAGCAATCTTTCAGAGGCTTCTTATCCCTCTATTCGTGGTCTACACAGCCTTCTGTGATCAGGGTCCTGCCTCATCTCACGTTTAGACTCGGTTCAGATACACTGAGTCTTCTGCCCGGCCCTGTTCTGCTCTCCAGGCCTGCCCTGCACTTTTATACCTCATGGCTTTGTCTTCGCTATTCCCTTCCTGGAATGCTTTTGCTTCCATCGATTTGAAATGTTAAATCCCTTCCATCCTCTCAGTCTCATCCTTCAGGTCATCACCTCTGGGAGGCTTGCTCTGACAATTCTACCGGAAGTCTCTTTTCCCTAACAGCAGCCTCTGTCATGGCTCTGTTTTCTTCTTAGCACATATTGCAATGCACTTTGTTTATATCTTAGTATTTTCTCCACTGGAATGTAAACTTTGTAAAGGCAGGGTCCTATCTTCTTTCTTGGTGCCCGCAGGAAGGGAGTAGTCATGCCAGTAGCGGTGTCTGTCACTCTCAGTGCTCGACAAATCAATGACAGATCAGTAGCTATCAGGGAGCCCACTGACCTTCTCCAATATGTTGGGGTTTGTTTTTTTCCCCCTCCTTTGCTACTATTTCTAGCAACCAGATCTTTCCTGTGTTTCCTGCATGCTTATACATGTCAAGTGCTCCTACAGTCTGAATATGCTCTTTCAGTTAATCTTCATAACAATGCTGTAAGCCGGTACAATTAATATTTCCCTTTAACAGATGAAGAAACTGTGGCTTAGGAACAACATGCCCAGGGTCTTACCACTGCAGAGAACAGTAAATCACAGGCGCATCCTGTTATCCCTTCAAAGTGTCCTTTTTTTTTTTTTCTTTTTTGAGACAGAGCCTCCAGCTGTCACCCTGGATAGAGTGCTGTGGCATCACAGCTCACAGCAACCTCCAATTCCTGGGCTCAAGCGAGTCTCTTGCCTCCGCCTCCCAAGTAGCTGGGACTACAGGCGCCCACCACAACACCAGGCTATTTTTTGGTTGCAGCCATCATTGTTGTTGGGCGAGCCCAGGCTGGATTCGAACCCTCCAGCTCAGGTGTATGTGGCTGGTGCTTTAGCCTGTTGAGCCACAGGCACCGAGCCCCTTCAACATGTTCTCTTTTTTTTCCTTTTTGTTAAGCAAAGCAGGCTGAGACCGGGTTCGAGCCCACCACCCCTAGTTCACAGGGCCAGCACTATAACCACTGAGCTACAGGCGCCCAGCAACCTCAACATTTTCAATATGAACCAGGCCATAGTGTCAGGGTGGCCGTAGATGAGTTGGGCCACTGACACTCCTCACTCTCTCTCACTTTGAGTTCAGTCTGCTGGCAAGACAACACAGCCCAGCCCTTTTCTTTGGCAACTTAGGACAACCTCCAGAATCTCAGAGATTATAGAAAAGAACTAGATTACATTCATTAGTGATTTTTATGTCAAGTGATGTTCTAAAGAGTTGTCATGAGGGTTTTAGCACTTAATCTGTCTTAGTCAACTTCGGTTGCCTCAAAAAAATAACATAGACTGGGTGGCTTTTTTTTTCTTTTAAGAAACAGAGTCTAACTTTGTTGCCCTTGGTAGAGTGCCATGGCGTCACAGCTCACAGCAACTTCCAGCTCTTGGGCTTAGGTGATTCTCTTGCTTCAGCCTCCTGAGTAGCTGGGACTATAGGCACCCACCACAATGCCTGGCTGTTTTTTGTTGCAGTTTGGCTGGGGCCAGGTTTGAACCAACCACTGTCAGTATTTGGGGCCAGCGCCCTACTCACTGAGCCACAGGTGCCACCTAGACTGGGCGGCTTTAACAATGTACATTTATTTTCCCACATCACTGGAGGCTGGAAATTCAAGATCAGGGTGCCAGGTTCTGGTGAAGGCCTCTTCCTGGTTTGTATGTGTCTACACATGACAGACAGCATGTGTCTGGTGTCTCCTCCTATACGGGCACTGATCTCATCATGAGGTGCCCACCTTCCTGACCTCATTTAAACTGAATCTCTTCGACAGGCCTTATCTCCAAACATTATCACTTTAGGGATTAGGGCTTCAACCTCAGAATTTTGGGGAGACCCAGTTCAGTCCATAGCATAACTCTTAACATAGTCCTAAAAGGGAGATATTATCATTCCCATTGAAACTCAGGTTTGAAAAAGTGAAGTGGTGATTATTTTTTATCTCTCTCTGAAGTCCCACAGTTTAAAAAAGTGGCAGGTGTAAACAGAAACAATCCCTCCTGTTTGGGGGGAGAGAGGATATTTACATGGACCCAAAGTATTAGCCCACAAATCATGTATTAATTCCAGAAGGTAAAATGTACTTTTGCATTGGAGACATGTACAGCACCACTTTATACAGGTGGTAAAACTAATATCACTGAGACCAAGTGCCATCATGTGCCTTCTGATGTGATGCAATAAAAACATCATGGAAGGTCCCTCACAAAAACATTGAATCTCAGTCTAACCATGAGCATAACCAGACAAATGTGTAATGTAGAATAGTCTATAAGATTTTTTTTAAAAAGCCTAAAAGGGCATACCAACCAAATGAAATGTTTGTACTTTAAATTAGACCCTGACCTAAGGGAGAAAGCAACCATAAAACATGTTGCCAGGTAATTGGAGACTTTTCTTAGCTGTGATAATGGCATTATAGATATGTAGAAGAATGTCCTTGTTTATAGAAGATGCATGTGATGTCGTATCTATAACATATTCCAAAAAAGGTCCAGAGAAAAAGAAAAAGCAAAAGAAGGAAGGGAGGAAGGGAAAAGAAAAGGAAAAGACTGGTGTCAGGGAAACTGAGCAGATTAGTAGATGTCCATGATGCTCTGATGACTTGGAATATGCCCAGATTGTGGTCTTTTGCTACCATTTCTAATAATCATTCATGGAGGTCTTCCTAGGAATCTGCACCCTGCTTAAAGAAAGAATTGGAATTGGAAGAGGGATGGCAAAAATAGATGTAGGGAAATGCTAAGAATCGGGGGAACTAGATGAAGGATATAGCAATATGCTATTTTTTGAAATTTCCTATAAATATAAAGTTTGTATAAAGTCAATCAAATGCTGCAGGAATGTATCATTCCCATAAGAAGCACTATAGTGGGAGATGTCAGCCATTGGATTCTGAAGTCAGAGGCCTGGGTGCACTCTTGGTACTATACCTCTAAAGTCTCCAATTCCTTACCTTTAACTATGGAATGTTAACAGTACCTTCATCTCATGGGCCCATGTCCAGGTTTCTCAATCTCAGCACTGCTAACACTTTGGCCTGAGGAAATCTTTGTAGGGACTATGTATTGTAGGATATTCAACTATACCCCTGTCCAATACCCCCTAGATGCCAATAACATCCCTATACCCCAAGTTGTGACAACCAAAGCTGTCTCCAGTCATTGCCCAGTGTACCATAGGGGATAAAATTACCACCAGTGGAAAACCATTAGTCTGGCTAAAATAACTGGGACAATTTTTTTAGAACATATTAATGACTCAATAGTCTTTTTTTTTTTCTTTCTTTCTTTTTTTTTTTTTTTTTATACAGAGCCGAAAGCTGTCACCCTGGATAGAGTGCTGTGTCATTACAGCTCACAGCAACCTCCAACCCCTGGGCTGAAGCGAGTCTCTTGCCTTCATCTCCCAAGTAGCTGGGACTACAGGCACATGCCACAATGCCTGCCACAACACGTACACCTGATCTGGCGGGTTTGAATCCAGCCGGGGATTGTTGTTTGGCGGGCCCGGGCTAGATTCGAACCCGCCAGATCAGGTGTATGTTGCTGGCGCCTTAGCCACTTGAGCCACAGGCGCTGAGCCTTAATAGTCTTATGGATAGTAAACACATTACATAATATTTTGAGAGTGTGGACTTTGGAACCAGACTATCTGGGTTCAAATCCAAGATGCAAACAGTTGTAATCTTGTACATGTTACACCAGTTCTGTGCCTCAGCTTTCTTGATAAGTCTAATAATGGGATCACTCACCTTCATAGGAATGTTAGGGGACTTAGATTAGTTGACAAATACATGTAAAGTATTTGGAGTAGTACTCACCACATTCTCAAGCTCTCAGTAAATAATATTATTAATAGGCATATAAATAGGCATTATGAATTAATAGGCATGAAAAGGTTTTCATAGTGCCATGGAACTATTAAGAATACATGCATGATTGCAAGGGTACAAGTCAAATCTATCAAATGTAGAACATAAATGTCTTTTTTTTTTTTTTTTTTGCAGTTTTCAGCTGGGGCCGGGTTTGAACCCAGCACCTCTGAAATATGGGCCTGGCGCCCTACTCTTAGAGCCATAGGCACCGCCCGAAATAAATGTCTTAACACAATAATCAAGTAAATGAGGCAAAAGCTAAATTAATTAGTTTGATGTAGGCACATCAAATTGTATTAAAAAATCAACACATTGTACCCCACATATGCATAAATGTATTCGTGATCTTAAAAGAAAAAAAAGAATAAATGCATGAGTAAAGATAGGAAATAAATGCTGCAGTTCCTTAGCTCTGTCCTGTGACCTCCAGGTACTCCCAAGAGCTTCACCAGGAGCAAAGGCACCACCATTTAAATGTTAAAGATCTTCCATCTGAAAAGGCTGGGATCATTTTAGGCACCTGGATCTGGGATCCAAACCAAACAGGAACTGGGGGATCTCCCAGCCCAACCATCCCAGTTAAACGAGGCACAAGCCAACCCTCTTTCTCTGGGTTTTACATGCAGCTCTCGAGGTGTGAGAAACAGGTGAGGTCACATGCCTGTCCTCCAACTCAGATGGCTTGCCAAGGCTTGTGCAGGTAGGGCCCTGGCTCGGGGATTTAGATTTTGTTGTCAACTCTCTGGTGTAATCTCTACTTTTGTGGGAAGGGAAAAAGGAACTGACATTAAATGTTCACCTATAGTATGCCTTGGAGGGTGGTATGGTAGGCACTTTACATAGGTAATGTCCCTTCCCCCTCATATTACACAATGCTTCAAGGTAAAGCTATTCCCATTCTGCAGACAAGGAAACTGAGGCCCCAGAAGAAGAATTGTCTTCCCCAAAGTCACACTAATAAAAGTGGTAGGATAGCCTTTTAACCCAGAGGTATCTGACATCAAAATCAATTTTATTAATTTGATCCAGGCCAGCCAATCAAATGCTAAGGTTCTTGGGTTAGAATTGGTTCCCCCCCTTTTAAAAAGTGAGGATTCATGGCTTGGGGCCTGTGGCTCTACATGCTAAGGCGCCAGCCACGTACACTTGAGCTGGTGGGTTCGAATCCAGCCCAGGCCCACCAGACAACAATGATGGCTACAACCAAAAAATGGCCAGGCGTTGTGGCGGGCGCCTGTAATCCCAGCTACTTGGGAGGCAGAGGCAGGAGACTCGCTTGAGCCCAGGAATTAGAGATTGCTGTGAGCTGTGATGCTACAGCACTCTATCCAGGGTGATAGCTTGACGCTCTGTCTCAAAAAAAAAAAAAAAAAGTGAGGACTCAGGGAGAGCTGTGTTCTTTAGGACCTCACCTTGTTTTTCCCCCTCTTGAGGCCATACTTTCCCATTTGAAAACAAATTATTGAAACCCATGCCATTCAAAAAGCCATTTGAACCACCTACCTGATTTCATTCTCCCAAAACAAAGAAAATATCAGATAAGAGATTTTTTAAAGGACAGGGAAAATTGGAGAAAGAGCAGCATTAAAATTTGGAGGCTGGAAAGTAGACAGGTGACAACATAGAAGGTAGATCTGGGGAAAGAGACAATAGGCTGATAGTGCCAGAAGTGGCAAATTTGTTCTCTAGAGCACTTGCAAAGCCTTGGGAGTCGGTGACCACACCTGTCTGTGGAAGTAGTAGTGAAGGGAGGAGAGTCTCAAAGAGGACTTGGTGGAAATTGTTTCCAAGACAGACCCTCTCCCCAAATCAGGGGATTACAGCCAGGCACCTACCATCTGCAACCGGAAAAAATAGTGTAGGTTTATTTCTTGGAAAAGATAAAACAGAGTCTCTGGACTCTAGGACACTGGGAGATTCAGAGCCAGGGCACACCAAGCTGAGATCACAGTCAGTCAGCCAGCATGGGCATACCAAGTTTTGAGACTTTAGCCCTCATATAGCACACATGGTATCCACAGTGGCGCCCAGCCATTACCCTCTAGGCTGAACAGTAGAAAAGTCTCCTGGAAATCTGACCAGGGGAAACAGGTAAAGAGAAAAGCTGTAAAGACACTGACATTGAGGAATCCTGAGTGAGCCAAATCATATGCTGTGCAGCCCACAAGCTCCACTCTGGTCACCTTTCTGGGCTCTCATCCTTAAATTGTGAGCAGACAGTTGAGATTCAGGTATCTGAGGAAAGTCTCTAACAAGGAAAATAGAGACTCGAACCAACACATGGCAAAGGGGAGTGTTTGGAAGGGACAGGGAATCCATGCACAGGGAAAAAAACATCAAAAGATGCTTCACAGGCTCGCACCTGTGGCTCAACGGGCTAAGGCGCCAGCCACATACACCTGAGCTGGTGGGTTCGAATCCTGCCCAGCCCGCCAAACAACAATGATGGCTGCAGCCAAAATATGGCTGAGCGTTGTGGCGGGCGCCTGTAGTCCCAGCTACTTGGGAGGCGGAGGCAGGAGACTCGCTTGAGCCCAGTAATTGGAGGTTGCTGTGAGCTGTGATGGCACAGCACTCTATCCAGGGTGACAGCTTGAGGCTCTGTCTCAAAAAAAAAAAGAAAACACAAAAACGCTTGACAACTGAGAAACAAGAACAGGGTGCTCCTTTTTAAAAAAAATGACTCTTTAGGGCGTTGCCTGTGGCTCAAAGGGGTAGGGCACTGGCCCCATATGCCGGAGGTGGCGAGTTCAATCCCAACTCTGGCCAAAAACTGTAAAAAAAAAAAACTCTTCAGAGAACAAGAAGAAAAGCCTTTGGGAATTAAAATATGAGAGCTGAAGTGAAAACTCCATAGGAAGACTGGGAAATAAAAACGAGCAGTTCTAAAAAGCAAAGCAAAAATACAATGAGATGGAAAATAGGAGGAGAAAATAGAGCACCAGGCCAGGAAATTTACCAGCTGAGGGCAAAAAAAATGTTCCAGTTAGCAGAGGAAACAGGGGAAGAAGCATCCCTGAAATAATGTAGAAACATTTCCCAGAACTGAAGGAGAGTTTTTAGCCTGAAAGAGTTTGCTGTGTGTCTAACACAATGGATGAAAGTCAGCTCACACCAAGATACATCATTGTGGAACTTCAAACGTTGGGACAGTTCAAGATCCTCAAAGCTTTCAGAGAGAAAAAGCAGGTCACACAGAAATGAGCAGGACTCAAAATAGCTCCAGACTTCTCACCAGTTAACATTGGAAACCTAAAAGACAATGACATGATGCCTTCAAAATTTCAAGGAAAATTATTTCTGACCTAGAATTCTATATCCAGCAAATCTACCTTTCATCTGGTGGAAGGCAGAATAAAGGTATTTTTAAACATGAAAGATTTTAGAAAGTTTATTTCTCTTACAGATTCTTTCTCAGGAAGCCACTGGAGATAGTGTTATGCCAAAATGAAGGGACAGACCACAAAGAGGAAGACATGGTATACAGGAAGGAGGAGAGTGTTGAGGAGATGCCCAGAGTGCCATGCAGGGGGAACCTCAGGATGTCCACCAAGAGAGCAGCCAGTGACCACGGTAGCGGGGCAGAAGCCTGGGCAGGAGAGACCCAGAGAGAGGATACCGGCTGAATGTGTACTGGTCCGGACTCTATGAGAGATTGGATAACTGGCAGAATGTGAGACTGAATCAGCGAAAAGTTTGTAGAAACTAAGCAAACAGAGAAATGACAGTTATTCACTCTAGGGAAAAACCAAAAAATGCAAAAGTAGCAGCCAACCTATGCATATTAGTATATGCTTATGCTAATTAATACACATACATGGAGGCCGCTCCCCAAGACTGGCTAAATGCATCCAAACTGGTTCTCTTTTGGGATGCGCTTTATGGGTTTAGGGAGCTATGTAATGCTCTTCCTATAGCAAGCCTTGTGCTATGTTGGACTATTAAACCGTATACTTATATGTATAACTTCAGTAAACACTACAAATTAAAAACTATTTGAAATGTGACAAGATAGTCTTTAAGGTCTTATTTGCTATAAAATTCCTTTGGTGGAGAGTAGTGAGGGAATACGAAGAGGAGGCCGAAGCTGTTTTCTTCATTGCTGTGATGACTCGAGTGTGTTCCTTTTGTGAATTCATCAAGCTGTACATACATGATTTTCACACTTTTATGTATGGATTTTTTTTTTTGCTTCAATTGAAAGTTTACTTAAAAAATAAGTAGCAGGCTCCATCCCATTTCAGCAGGTTTGGGTGCAAATTGTGTCCTTCACAGGAGATACTCCAGAGAACAGTTTTCTAGTCCTAGTGGTCCGGTTGGCAGGAGTCTAGTATTTTGGAGCGGGGCTCCCCTCCTCTCCCTTCCTTTCCCCTTCCCTCCCCTCCCCTTCCCTTCCCTCCAGGATCTCGGAACATTGCTGAATCCCTCACGTCAGCCCTGTTGTGGCTCGGTTACAGCACCATCCACATGCACCGAGGCTGGTGGGTTTGAACCCTGGCCAAGCCAGCTAAACAACAATGACAACTGCAACAAAAAATAGGTGGGCATTGTGGCGGGCTCCTGTAGTCCCTGCTACTTAGAGGGCTGAGACAAGAGAAATCACTTGAGCCCAAGAATTTAAGATTGCCCCAAGCTATGACACCGCGGTACTTTATCAATGGTGACAAAGTAAGACTCTGTCTTAAAAAGAAAAGAAAAAATGGCTCGGCGCCTGTGGCTCAATGGGCTAAGGCACCAGCCACATACACCTGAGCTGGCGGGTTCGAATCCAGCCTGGGCCTGCCAAACAACAACAGCTGCAACCAAAAAATGGCCGGGCGTTGTGGTGGGCGCCTGTAGTCCCAGCTACTTGGGAGGCGGAGGAAAGAGACTTGCTTAAGCCCAGGAATTGGAGGTTGCTGTGAGCTGTGATGCCACAGCACTCTATCCAGGGTGACAGCTTGAGCCTCTATCTCAAAAAAAAAAAAAAAAGAAAAGAAAAAATGTCAGCCCTGTTGTGACTGGTCCCCACAGCCAATCTCTCTCTGTCTAGATCAGGTCTTGCCATTTTTATTGAGCTCTTCCAGGCCACCTGAGCATTTCCCCAGTGCAGACCTCTGTGCAAAGGCACCTTCTGATCGGTAAGGTGCTTCACAGGACTGGGTCCCCCAGCCACCGGCGCTGGCCCTGAAAGGGCCTTTCTGTGGATATTCCTATCTTAATTCCACACTAACTCCTCTTGTCTTTCACTCCATTCTTACTCTTGATCACAAACAGTATTAATGCCCTTAATTTTGTTGAAAGGTGCCTATTTGGGGAATAACAGCAGGTCCTCAAATAATGTCACTTTCTTCAACATCATTTTGTCATAGCTTTAATGAGAAAAAAAGAAATCACTTCCTAGCCAGGGCCACTGCCTGTCTGCACGCTCTCCCCACGTCTGTGTGGGTTTTCTCCAGGTCTCCAGTTACCTCCCGCAGCCCAGAGCTGTGCATGTTAGGTGAAGTGGCTTGTCTGCACCGTCCCTGTCTAGGGAGTGGGCGTGTGAGCATGCCCTGTGATGGACGGCATCCTGTCCAGGGATGGTTTCCTCCTGGCACCATGAGCTACAGGGGTGAGTTCTGGCTACCTGCCACCCACCACCCTGAAGAGGAGTAAGTGGGTAAATAATTGTCTTTCATGATTTTATCACAGTTTCTTAAATATATGTATGGTTTATGTTTATTTTGATGTTTAATATTAAAAGTGTTTTGCTCGGTGTTTACAAGTTTGGTGATTCATGACCAGAAAGATGCCATAGTAACTTACCTCCAGTTTTTATCCTTTAGTCTATGGTCTAATTGGTTTTGCTGTTCATGTTTGCTTAAAGTCCGTTTCCGAGAACCTTAAGTGAGGACTGACTTACTGTATGCCTAAGGCAGTGCGTCCAGATAGCTATCCAACTAGGTTTTCCCCCAATTTTGCAAAAACAGCAGAATTAGAAGACAGGAAACGATACCTGAATTCCACACACCTCACTCCGTTGTTGCCCTTATTCATCTCTTCTGCTAACCCCAGCCTCCTCCATCATCATAAACTCGTGCGATGCTGCCCATGGTGCAAAACACCTTTATTATGCAGAGCAATTTTCTCTTTCCCCAAACTTCCAAGCATTACATTAAACTCTCCTTGTGCATAATCAAAAGACCCATTAATTGATTTTAACCAAATCCAAAGAGCAGCATCCCCCTCGTGACTATCACTTCCACCTCCAGACACTGAATGCTGCCAGCCATCACCAAATAAACTCTGTCCTCACACCAGGCCTGGTCTCGGCAGGTGACCTGGCTCCCTGTGAACAGGCGGAGTGTTCAGCTGATGGTGGGTGGGCGGGGGAGATGTTGAAATTGCGCAGTGTGATTAAAGACTCAGAGGAGAGGCTCAGCGCCTGTGACTCAGCGGGCTAAGGCACCAGCCACGTACACCTGAGCTGGTGGGTTCGAATCCGGCCCGGGCCCGCCAAACAACAATGACGGCTGCAACCAAAAATGGCCGGGCATTGTGGCAGGCGCCTGTAGTCCCAGCTACTTGGGAGTCAGAGGCAGGACACTCGCTTGAGCCCAGGAATTGGAGGTTGCTGTGAGCTGTGATGCCACAGCACTCTATCCAGGGTGGCAGCTTGAGGCTCTGTCTCAAAATAAATAAATAAATAAATAAATAAAACTTTAAAAAAAAAAAAAAAAAGACTCAGAGGAGAAATACTTCTCTGGGTCCCTACTCAGAATAACTGTTCTTGGCTCGGCGCCTGTGGCTCAATGGGCTAAGGCGCCAGCCACGTACCCCTGAGCAGGCGGGTTCGAATCCAGCCCAGCCCGCCAAAGAACGATGGCTGCAACCCGAAATGGCCGGGCGTTGTGGCGGGCGCCTGTGGTCCCAGCTACTTGGGAGGCGGAGGCAGGAGACTTGCTTGAGCCCAGGAATTGGAGGTTCCTGTAAGTTGTGATGCTACAGCACTCCATCCAGGGTGACAGCTTGAGGCTGTGTCTCAAAAAAAAAGAATAACGGTTCTTTTCTGCATAGTGGGGTTGTGTTTATCTTTAGGTCCTCATGGATCTTCTATCTGACCCTTTTCCCATCATTAGCTAGGAAGCTCAGAGCCAGGTTTGTGGTGACTCTGGTTAGGAGTTGGAATCTTTTCTTTTGAGACAGAGTCTCACTAGGTCAGTAGTGCTGCAGCGTCACAGTGATTCGGAATTTTGCTCTAGTAGGTTCTTGGTCACCAAGGCAGAGGCAGCAGGTCCGCGTCCCCCCAACCCCCAGCTCCACAAGCTGGGATGCCACTTGTCCCGTATCAGTAAGATTACACCTACATGATAGAATTATAGCTAAACATTGGAAGTCAATTTGGGCAAAAGATAATTGTATTGGGGTAGTAGGATTATCGGTAATTTATTTTCCTTTTGAAATGTACATTAATTTATAAAGTAGAATAAATTTTTATTAATTTTTTCTGATTACAAAAATGTTTAAAAATACAGAGATTAAAATTAATAACATTCATTATTCAACTTTTTTTTTTTTTTTTTTGGAGATAGAATCTTACTCCATCACCCTGGGTAGAGTAGCGAGTGCCCTGGCATCATAATTCACAACAACCTCAAACTCTTGGGCTCAAGCAGTCCTCTTGCCTCAGACTCCCGAGTAGCTGAGACTATAGGCGCCCCCCACTATACCCTGATAGCTTTTCTGTTTTCAGAATGACAGGGTCTCGTTGCTCAGGCTGGTCTGAACTCCCGTTCTCAAGCAGACCGCCTACCTCGGCTTCCCGGAGTGCTAGGATTACAGGCGTGAGCCACTGCACCCAACCCATTATTAAACTCTTCAGATATCCATGTTATCTTTTTGGTACATTTCTTTCTGGCCTTTTTGAGGTACATATCCATATCTGTTTATATCTGCATACTCTGTAGATTTTCCAAATTTAAATCATTCCTTAAATGATGTGAGTTGCGTAGCCCCCGTTTTATACATGTACAATATTTAACAAGTCCCCCTTTTGTTGGACATTTAGGTTGTTCACTTTTAGTCCTTCCATTCTGGGTTCGTTTAGATGGCTAGCTAAGCCAACTTTGCTGAAATATATTTCTCCAACTGAAATTCTTTTTCCTTTGTTTTCATTACAGTGGTCTCTGGTTCATCATCCAGCTCTAAGTATGACCCTGAGATCCTGAAAGCTGAAATCGCCACTGCAAAATCCCGGGTAGGACCTCTTATCTGTGCCATCAGTGGGGATCCCTGAGGTCTTTCTTAACAGTAGAAGCAGCAATCACGGTGATAGTGGTGGTCACCGTGGCTCCATTCTATAAGCAATCATATACCAGGTGTAGGGCTAACTGCTTCATTGTCTTGTCCTTGCAAGTGTCTTAGAGGAACTAAAAAATTATCCAAGATCACAAGAGAATCAAATCTTACTCCAAAGTTCTTAATGCAGTGTGCTACTTTCCTAGCTACTGATTATTCTACATTATCTTATTTAATTACTGTGATAATATCTTTTGGCGGGGGATGGGGGAGGGCAGAGCCTCAGTCTGTCACCCTGGGTAGAGTGCTGTGGTGTACTAGCTCACAGCAACCTCAAATTTTTGCCTCAGCCTCCCAAATAGCTGTGACAGATGCCCACCACAACATCTGGCTAGTTTTTCTACTTGTAATAGAGACAAGGTCTTGCTCAAAGGTCTTGCTTTTATTCAAGCTGGTGTCAAACTCCTGAGCTCAGGTTATCCACCCACCTTGGTCTTTCTGAGTAAATACTATTAGTTCTATTTTACTAATATAAAACTTGAGGCATAGCAATTAAATGACCTGCTCATGGTAAAGCCAGTATTTTGAACTCTGGTTAAACTCCAAATAGTTCCCACAAACTCAGATGCTTGCAAGAAGATATACATGGGGGAAATAGGCCTGGGAGTGAGGCAGTTAGGGAGTAGCAGTGACTGTGTGCATTATGTTTGAGGAGGAAATGGAATCTCATCTCTGATATGCCCATGTTAGAATGTGGTTACCAGATCTTCAGGTATTTTTAGAGAGATCTGTATATTCATTATATGAAATTTCTCAGGCTTTAATTGTTAGCAACTCATTTTGAAAATTTAATAATACAGTGCAGACCAAATAAGACTGCAGACTATTTCTAGTGCCGAGGGTGTGTCCTACCTCTAAAATTCCGACATAGCCTCTTGTCTCCATGTGAAGCACTCTTATAATATAGCCTTTGTCGGGTTTAAGTAATGCATGACCTAGAGAATTGCTACTATCCTCGTCAGAACAGGAAAAGGAGGTTCAGGATGGCAGAATGGCTTGAGAGAAGTCATAGTGAGGAAGTGGGAGGGCCCAGCTCTGTCCCAGGTCAGTCAGCTGCTGTCCACTTTCTGTTTCTTAGAAGCAAAAGCTGGCTAGGTCTTACCTACAGGAAAACTGGCTGAGGTGCTCGCAAAACACACAGCTGCAGAGACCAAGAGCAGTCCTAGTGGGAGGAGGGGTGTGTGGTCAGGATGGCCCTAGGGAGGTGGGCCTGAGTCATGCTGCCCTTAGGAAGTGGGCAGCCTGCTGCATGGTGTCAGCCTCTGACCCAGCTCCTGTCTGTGGTCTTCTGCCCTGTAGGTCAGCAAGCTGAAGAGAGAGATGGTTCACCTCCAGCACGAGCTGCAGTTCAAAGAGCGTGGCTTTCAAACTCTGAAGAAGTAAGTGCGCCCTGCCGTGCAGAGCGTGGGCGTGCCCCCCACCCAGGCTCCCCTCCTGCTCGCTCTGGTATCTCCCTCCTTCAGTCCCTTTCTCTCTTCTCAAAGTGTGGCTCCCTGATGACTCAAGCTCTGTTCCACTGCCGTTTCCTGTGGGTTTTGGAAAGAGGAAAGGGAAATGATCTCAGATCACAGAGCTCCCGTCGTCCTCTGAGCCTCCAGAGCTGTTAAGATCTGTTCTGCTCAGCTGAGTTTTACTATCCAGCCATGGAATCAAGTATTGTCAAACATCTCAGTCAGCGTGTCTCCTCTCCGTAGTAGATCCTGTAGTCTCATACCCTAAAAGTGAACTGCTACTTCACCTAGTGCTCCACTGAAGGGCAACAATCTCTTCTAGGCTAAGCAAGTTACTACCAATGTACGCACTGTCCCACATACACTGTATGTTATGGGCAACTTAGGAGTTTCCTGGGTTAACTTTGACCAAATGTAATTTTCACTTTTGGAAGCTGACTTACAGCCACGTAAGATAGAGCTGTATGCTTCTTAGGAGCAGTTGCATTAACTGTCACGTGTTAACTGTCATGATTATATTTATACAGGTATTAGTTGAGATTTGACACTTATTTCCTCTGTACCTGAAACCTTGTCAGTGTTTCTGTGTACTCCTTTGATCCTCGTAACAGCTTTGTAAGGAATGTTCTTTAAGCTAACCCCATTTTATAGACAAGGAAATTGAGTCACATAGCAAGCACTCAAGAAATGTTAGCTTGCTGTTATTATTAACCACAGCATGTAACCAAGATTCATTCACTGAGTTGTGTTCAGGGTATCCAATGGACTTAGTGTACAGTCATTCCACAGGTTGGCTGGTAGCCCTCTCAGAAGCTTGAGGCAGGATGTTCAGTAGATCTCCCTTCTAGGGGGCATCTCACCTAATTTCCAGGGAGGCCACACCAGCACGGATGGCTGTTTCTGTAGTCATTTGCTTTTTTTCCTCTCCCTTTTCCTCATTCCCTAAACTTCAAGTCCATCCCCACCATTCAGTTTATAGCCATCACTGCAAGCGTTTGGATGTATGTCTCCAAGCCCTGTTAACGGAGGGAACTGTGGCCCTCAATTGAGGGGCCAGTTGGGTCTTATTCCTATCTTCCCACCCTTAAAGTGCCTATCACCTGGGGTGAGCCATCATGAATCCAGCCCTCTCCTGGTAAAAGAAACCATAGTTTCATATTATAAATTGAGTATAATTTTTTTGTTTTGCAAATTATTATAAGTGATGGTGTTAAGCCAGGTATGGTGGCTCAAGCCTGTAATCCTAGCACTCTAGGAGGCCAAAGTGGAAGGATTGCCTGAGGCCAGGAGTTCAAGACCATCCCTGCCTTTACTTAAAATAGAAAATTTAGCTAGACATGGCAGTGTGGGCCTGTAGTCCCAGCTACTTGGGAGGCTGAGACAGGAGGATTTCTTGAACCCAGGAGTTTGAGGTTGCTGTGAACTATGGTGATGCCACTACCTTCATGCCCTGGCAACAGAACAAGACTCTACCTCAAATAATTAA
This sequence comes from Arctocebus calabarensis, assembly GCA_963573935.1. Taxonomy (NCBI): domain Eukaryota; kingdom Metazoa; phylum Chordata; class Mammalia; order Primates; family Lorisidae; genus Arctocebus; species Arctocebus calabarensis. The sequence goes on from CAUYON010047907.1 coordinate 22,489, forward strand.
ATAAGGGCTTTATATATGTCTGTTTCCATCTTTATTATGTATACTACCGTAGAACCTCTGTAAGTTGACCACACAAGAGACTAACAAACTGGTCAACCTACGGAGGTGGTCAACATAAAGAACTTCCATTGAGTACGTGTGGTGCATGTCTGATCTGTGCAAATTAGATCAAGTGAAGATGGTGGTCAACTGTGGAGGTGCTACTGTACATCATTTATACATGTATGTATACATATGCTAATCGTATCAAACCAGATTCTAAACTCAACAAAGCCAGGGACCATACTTTATGCTTCTTGGTAATCTTCAGTAGTACCAAAGACAGGTCAAGGCAACATTGTGAGCTTAGAAAAGTCCTCTTGTTGACCTACTTAAGCCTCAGTCCTCCACTTTCAGAGGAGCACCTTCTGAGCACATAGTTTACAAGCTGCTCCCTCCCACACGAGTTTACCTAATGTGCTCTCTCCCTCCTCCCCCTCCTGCAATCCTCATGAGCTTCTGGGTAGAACACTCCCCATTATTCTCTGAGCCACCGCAAACCTGTTTTACCACTTTGTCACCCTGTAGCAGCATTGAAAATTTCTTGTCATCTGGTAAGCTGATGCTGAAACCCCAAAGACAAGCCTCCTTTTTCTCCCGTCTGTCTGCCCCATGTTCGATATCAGGCCCAGATAAGATTCCTTCGCAGCTCTGGCCGCCCACGCTCCTTAGCCAGAAGCCTGGCTCAGCACCCGGTGTGGAGGAAGGCCGCTGCTTTAATGTGCTGCTTTAATGCATCTCGGTGGAAAGAGTTAGGAATGTAGCTTCAAGAGGCAGATGGCATAGATTCAAGTCCCAGTTTCCTGGTTCCTTCAAAAAGTGACTTAGGCTGGGCGCAGTGGCTCACACTTGGAATCCTAGCACTCTAGGGGGCTGAGGCAGGTCAATCACCTGAGCTCAGGAGTTCCAGACCAGCCTGAGCCAGAGCAAGACCCCATCTCTAAAAATTAGGCATGTGGCAGGCACCTATAGTCCCAGCTACTCAGGAGGCTAAGGCAAGAGGATCACTCGAGCCCAAGAGTTTGAGGCTGCTGTGAGCTACGATGACAATGTGAGGGTGACAATGTAAGACTTAGGAAGGAAGAAAGGAAAGGAGGGAGGGAGGGAGGGAGGGAAAGAAGTGACTTAATTCTTCTGAACTTCAATTTCTTTATGTGAAAATGAGTGGTTGTAAATATTGAATTGGATAATCCATGTCAAGTTTGTGATGGCAGCTGGCATGGAGGGAGGGCTGGGTGAGAGTGGGGTGGGGTAGTGACCTCTGGCTGGTTGCCTGCTTGGGTGGGAACTGGGATGAACTCTACGTCCACCTGCCCTGTGCTAGACACTGTGCTGGGTAAACACTTCACATGAGCTCCCTCATTTTGTTCTCCTTACCCACACTTGAGAGTTTTTGTTCTGCCCTGTTTTATAGATGAGGGCACTGACAGTGTTAAAAATAGAGCCAGGGCCACCTAGCAAGTGTCTGACCTGGATCCGGACCCAGGACTATTGGTTCCTACTGTGTCCCTTCCTAGCATTATAATAATAATAAACCCCCTTTCTGCACCTGGAAAGGGGGAATCCCTTCCCAGCTCCCTTGGAATTCTTTTCAGGGTGTGGCAGGGGACTATCTAGTCACTTTTATTTCTTAGCTTCTTCTGTTGGCAGAACACAGGGGAAGGTAAAACTCATCCTTAAGGAGTTTCCAGGATAACTTTGACCAAATGTAATTTTCAATCTTAGAAGCTGACTTGCAGACAAAATACAGCTCTGTTTTCTCATAAGGGCAGTTGTGTCATCTGTCGTGACTGTGATTACACTAGCCGAGATTCCTTCATTATCCTAGCTGAGTTACTTTGTGCTATGAATGCATGTGTTCGATTCATAGTCAGCAACCCTAGTTTTAAAAAGAAAGACAAGGTTGAAGAGGATGGAAGGATGCCTCTTATAGAAGATTGAAAAGAAGAATCAAGACAAAGCCTTGGGACTTCGGCTCCCTGGAACCCAAAGAAGGGAGACCAGGCATCTCGTTCCTGTGGGAGGGGGAAGAGCAGCGTCTCTGCGCATCCCAGGAGCCACCATGCCCAGGACGAGTTATCTGGACAAGACCGGAGGAGAGAGCCACTGCTGGAGCCTCTGTCCCAGGCACTGGGCGTGACTCTCTAGAGGCCTCAGAGAAAGGACATCTGAGGGATTTGGAAATTTGAAAACACATGCACACATCTTTTCTTTCCTTTCAAAAAAAAAAAGAAAGTTTCATTCACTGAGTACATAATGGTGACCCTTTGTTTTCCCCCCTACCACCCCCACCCCAGCTTCATCCTGAGAGCGTTCCCTCTCAGAGCCACTCTCTGGAGCCAAATTCCAGCCTGGGTTGCTAAGGCCCTGGAAGAAGTCAGGTAGAGGCTGTTGGAGGCCCAGCAGACAAACTACTTCTGTCCCATCCTGCTGGGGATTCAAAGCCGTTCTCACCCCCTGTTGACAGAGGACAGCTGGGCACAGCCCCTTCTCCCCCCACCCCAGAATCCCCAACCCTGAGACGTCCTCCAACAAACAGCATCTCTCCTATGCTGCTACCCCACATCTGTGGCAGGGTCACCTCCAGTCCTGGCAGATGCCACCTTTCTACAGGGCATCCTGGCCAGGGCTGTGCTGGGGAAAGCTCCCTTAGACTAATTCTTCAGACTAAATCTGAGACCAGTCTTAGCTGCCCTGGCAGGCCTGCCTGGGCCTAAGTCCTCGAAAGGAATAGACAGGCTATTTTTAGTGAGGACACACAAATGGGGCTTTGTTTTCCCTCTGGGAGGCTGAACTCCCCACGGGGTGGGGGTGGATGTTGAGACCGCTGCCCGCCTCTTCTGTCCTCGGCTCGCTGGCGCAGACAGTGAGGCCAGGGTGGAAACTGTTCCTCTGAGCGATTCCCTGCTCAGGTTATTTTGAGCCCAGGACAGTTTGGCCTGTGGCAGGTAACCGCAAAGGAATGCCTGTGGGCAGTTTCTCCTGAAATAATGGGTTTGTGGTGTTCCCTCAGACTGTGAAACTTCCTTTTCCCCATCTTGGCCTGAAACCTCAGGCCTAGCCTTTGGCAAAAGTGTCCAGCAGTGAAAACGTGTCCCTGCCCTGGGGACCTTCCACATACCACAACCTCCTTCTCCACAAGTTCAGCACCCAGACCCCATCTCTGGTGTGGTCTGACCTTTAGAAAACTACATCCAGACCTGTAGCTTATTTGTTTGTTTGTCTTAATCCTCCCCCACCCCATCAAAATGAGCCTATGTGTAGGGACAGATGAGCCTATAAGCTCTCTGGGCTAGTAGTGTTTTAATTGCTTCTATTTGTACAGAAGTTCCTAGTTCAGGGCAAAATTTCCCATCTTTATCTCGTTTGGCATTCCTAACAGCTCTATAAACAAGGGCCTGGCAGATTACATTATCCAGGTCTTTTTGGGGGAGGGGGGAGGAAACTGAGGCTACACGTGCTAGAGAGACACGCCCAAGGTCATGCTAACGGGCAGTAGGTCTGGGAGTCATTTGTCCTCCTAAACTTTTCTTCATATATTCATCAACTCAACATGTGCTTATTAAAGAAGCTGATTCTTGGCCAGGAGTGGTAGCTCACACCTGTAGTCCTAGCTCTCTGGGAGACCAAGACAGGTAGATTGTCAGAAATTCAAGACCAGCCTGAACAAGAGACTTGGTCTCTACTAAAAAATAGAAAAACCAGCAAGGCATCATGGTGGGTGCCTGTAGTCCCAGCTACTTGGGAGGCTGAGACAAGAGGATCGCTGGAGCCCAGGAATTTGAGGTTGCTGTGAGCTGTGATGATGCCACGGCATTCTACCCAGGGTGACAGAGTGAGGCTCTATCTCAGGAAAAAAAAGGGAAGCAATTCTTAATGGGATGATTTTACTCCCTCTCTCCTTCTCCAGGGATTTTAGAGAATACATGGAGACATTTTTGGTTGTCACAACCTGAGCCCAGGGATGCTGTTAAATATCCCACAATGCATAGAACAGCCTGCCCTCAGTACAACAAAGAATGATCTAGCCGCAGATGTCCTGAATGCTAAGGCTGAGAGACTCAAACTAAAGAACTGTTTTGTGCCAGGTAGCCCCTGGCTCCCAAGCCTGCCAGAGTCCGGTCAAAGATGCCATTACATAAACTATAAATTATCATGCACTATAATGACTGCAATCTCACAGCTACATGCCATGTGTATGGGAATCCCCTGTGCAGCCTGGCGGACCCAGGGAGGTGATGATGAAGGCTTTCTGTGAGAGCTGATGTTCTAGGACCTTGGCTTCAGGAGCAGTGTTACTCCTGCAGCCATGTACTCTGGGGCATGCAGCTTAACAGGGACCTTCGGGGCCTCATCCCAGAGCAAGACAGAGGCAGGAGACTTCGTAAGGGCCTTGGAGTCCTGTGGTCTGTGCTTTTCCCCCTGGGAAACCCTGTCCCCTGTCACCCTGTCTAAGACCGACCTTTCCCATTAACTGTCTCTTAGAATCGATAAGAAAATGTCTGATACTCAGGGCAGCTATAAACTGGATGAAGCTCAGGCTGTCTTGAGAGAAACAAAAGCCATCAAAAAGGCCATCACCTGTGGGGAAAAGGAAAAGCAAGATCTCATTAAGGTATGCACGCTCCCATCTCCGTTTCTCCTGAGTGCCCCTGTGTGCCAGCTCCCACGTGCTGCTCAGCTCTCCGTGTTCTCATTACCAGTCTTCCTGGGCGTTTGGTTCCATTTTATGGAGGAGGAAATGGAGGCTCAGCAGTATTAAGTGACTTGCCTAAGGTGACACAGGTAGTGTAGTGGAAGAGTTGGAATGGAAGCCGTCTAGCCTAGTCCAAAGGCTATGTCCTAGCCACGACCTCCAGCCACCTCACTTACTTTTTCAAAGAACTAAATGTAGGGAGATGGTTTAGACATCAAAATGTTCATCTCTGTACACATTTTATTGTGTGTTCTGAATCTGTGCTAGGAACTAGGCACATCATAGTCGATATTATTTAATGTGCCAGGCAATGGTCTAAACACTTTACACACATTGTGCCTCACCTATCTCTTCCTTCAACCCCAGTTTGTCTCCATGATGCAGGTAAAGGCTATATATCTCAGAGAGTAAAGGACATAGCCATCCTTTATTCGGAGCCCATTCCCTTACCCCTATACCTACCACCTCTCCTCACAGGAACCACTCTGACGGCTGAGATATTTTATTATGGTTCCTGTTAGCAGATTAGGAGTCTGAGACTCAGGGAGGCTGTAAGTTACTTAGCAAAGAAAGCTGTGTGCTCTGCGATAGAACAGTTTCAAAGCCCCTGCCCAGGACAGCAGCCCAGTGAGAACATTCAGACGAGGCACCTGTGGACAGCGAGACATGTTCCTGTTATGATTTGCAGTGGGGAGCAAGAACCTCACATCAGACGGATAAGATCCAAATCCTGGTTCTGTCGATCACTGGCTTCTCTCCAATAAAATGGGGATAATCATAGATCATTCCTCGTAGTACTGTCAGGACTCAATAAGATCATGGTAAAGCTAGCAGTTACTGAATATGGGCTGTATTAGCTAGAAGTGTTTTATACTTGGCACCTTGTCCAAGTAATATAATAGTCCTGTGAGACAGAATATGTGATGATCCCCATTTTACAGGCGAGGAACTTGAGGCGCAGAGAGGATAATCAGCTAGTTCAGATCACACAGCTCGGCAGTAGCAAAGTAGGAGTTCCAATTCGGGCAATGTGACTCCAGAGTCAGCAACTACACCAGTCTCTCCCACATAAAGGCCCTCGCACAGAACCTGAGACACAGTGAGGACCTGCCTGCTGCCAGCTCTCCATAGGACCAGAAGGACATGTGCGAACATGGGTCTCTGACATTAGGGGAGGCAGAGAGAGAAGTGTAGCAGACCCAGAGCTGCCTCCCATGAAGGAGCGTCACCATCCCTGTCCTCCCTCCTGCAGAGCCTTGCCATGCTGAAGGAGGACTTCCGCACCGACAGAGGGTCTCACTCAGACTTGTGGTCCAGCAGCAGCTCCCTGGAGAGTTCCGTTTTCCCGCTGCCAAAACAATACTTGGACGTGAGCTCCCAGACGGACATCTCAGGAAGTGTGAGTAGGCAGTGTGTGCTATGGGGGCCTCCCAAGGGACGGCAGCTGCCTTCACGTTGCTCACCTGGGGGTCTGGCTGCTGTCAGCCCTCGGGAGTTCTGTTCCCTTGTAGACCTCCTGGCCCCAGGAGGATGTGACATGATGGTGTGGAGAAAAACCCAGCAAGGACAGGCCACAGTGCTGAGTATGGCCTGGCCAGGTGCTTATATCTCTAGATGCTGCATAGAAAGCATTTTTAAAGGACGAAGTGCCCCCCCCTCTTAAATATTATTTTGCAGTTCCATTCTGTTTGTCTTTCACCAGCTGGAAAGCAAAGGATATTTTCCTCCTGTTAGTCCCAAAACAATGCATGCAGCTTTCAGACAGCTGCTCGACTCCAAGTTCCAAAGCTCAGTCCCGTCCTAGTTATGAATAGTGAAAGTGCTGCCCAGATGCAATTCGGGGAATGCATTAGAGTAGGGAGGACCCACAGAGATCTGTAACTTTGGGAGCACTTTTGTCTTCCTAGTGAGGGAGACACTGAACAAATCTGCCTCCTCCTAGCCTCTGTGGCTGAATGCTATTCCTGTCTGATTTCCATAGCTGTCTTCCCACTTGTGAAGAGAAGCTATGTCCGTGTGTGATCCGGTGAGCCTTGTAGTAGCTTCTTGCTGCTTTGACAGACTGGCACTGCGAGAGCGGCTGTCCCTTCCCCACACCACTCGTGTGTCAGCTACAAGCCGCCTGCAGGCTGCAGTATTTGTGAAGAAACTGTGTGCCTCCTTCTTAGTTCGAGGGCTTTCTACCTGCTCACCTAGTGTCTCCCTCCGAGTGCGTCCTCTCTGAGTGCTGCAGTGACCCTTCCCCAGCACCCCCGGAATGGCTTTCTTGTGTATTTATTGGCTGTCCCTGTTTCCTCCTCACCACCTGTCCTCTACGCTTCTGCGGCTTGAATTGGCTCCAAGCCATTTGGAGCTGCAAGATGATATTTCTGGGCCCTCGGCTTCTATTTTCAAAGTGAAAGATGTCTGAGTTTGGGGCTGTCCCATGGCCTGAAGGAAGGAAAGGGCTTTTGCTTAACCAGCTTCCCTGAGATCCGCACAGCCGGCCCAGTCACTGGGGGCTATTCTTGGCTACTGCCCACGCAAGCTGTCACGTCTCCCATGAGCTCTTGAAACCCAGCTCAGCACCAGCCACAACAGCCGTGTAATTCCCAACTTTGTTTTTCTCCTCCAGTTCAGCACAAATGGCAACAATCAGTTGGCAGAGAAGGTCAGATTACGCCTTCGATACGAAGAGGCTAAGAGAAGGTAACTAGGGCTTGGGAGCAGCCCCAGGATGGTTCCAATATCATAACCACTGTTGTAGAATTCCTGCTCTGTGCCTGGCTTTCTCTACTCCTCATCTTGTTTAGTTTTTTGCGCAGATTATGAAGCCAAGTATTACAATCTTTATATTTTAATCCTCTCTAAAATTCAGAAAAGAAAGACGCACCCAGGACACTTCACTAAATGGAGAACGGAGCTCATGTTTTGAACCCAGATTTGTTTACCATCAAAACCTAGTTATGTGTCCACTTGCCTGTCTCGGTGTCTATAACCAAGTTGTCTGATGATCCTCTAAGCAGTTTGGGTAGAGGGAGCCCAACTGGAGTCTCAGCATCAGGCTAAAAAGACTATGGGCACTAGCTGCTTCAAGTCACCTGCTTAACTGGGAGCAAGTGATGCTTTTAAACAGTGTATGACTACAGGGATGTAGATGTTCTGTGGCTACAAAGAATCCTAAGTAGTTGTGTCCCACTACCATAAAATTAAAATAATAGTTAAAGCTGACATTTTTAGAATATGTTAGAGGCATAGATTGTTTACTGTACTAACACATTTGCACACCACTTCTCACTTGATTTTAAATGCAACCTTATGGCGCAGGGTCTATCTTACATCGCCATGTTAGAGAGGAGAAAAGTAAGACCCGAGATGTTTCATGGCTTTTCCAGGTGATAAGAGACAGAACTCTGGACTCTCTGGCTTTGCGTTCACGATCTTCCTATACACTGAGCCAACCTTATTGGGAAGGAACAGGATAAGGCTGGGCATCGTAGTGGTTGATAGAACCAGGCACATTGCATCCATACTTCCTTAGATTAAGTTGCCTGGCCTATGGACCTTCTCAGCCAGGCTGCAGAGAATGGGGCCTTGCCAAGTTCTGCCCCTCTGACAACTCTAAATAGCAGAATTCTTTGCAGCAATGACAGATATCTGATAGAAACCAGAGAAACAAAAAAAGGGAACTTATTGGCCAGGCATGGTGGCTCATGCCTGTAATCCTAGCACTTTGGGAGGCCAAGGCAGGAGGATTACTTGATCTCAGGAGTTTGATTGAGGCCAACCAGAGTAAGAGTGAGACCCCATTTCTACTAAGAATAGAAAAACTGGCTCGGCGCCTGTGGCTCAACCGGTTAAGGCGCCAGCCACGTACACCTGAGCTGGCGGGTTCGAATCCAGCCTGGGTCGGCCAAACAACAATGATGGCTGCAACCAAAAAATGGCCAGGCGTTGTGGCGGGCGCCTGTAGTCCCAACTACCTGGGGTGCAGAGGCAGGAGACTTTGCTTGAGCCCAGGAATTGGAGGTTGCTGTGAGCTGTGATGCCACGGCACTCTACCCAGGGTGACAGCTTGAGGCTCTGTCTCAAAAATAAAAAAAAAATAAAAAAATGAGCCAGGCATTGTGGTGGGCACTTGTAGTCTTAGCTACTCAAGAGGCTGAGGCCAGAGGATTGCTTAAACCTAGGAGTTTGAGGTTGCTGTGAGCTAGGCTGACACCACAGTACTCTAGTCCTGGCAACAACAGAATGACACTCTGTCTCCCTAACCACCACCACCCATACCCTCCCAGAGGGGGAATTTATTAGCTTCTTTAATCCCAAAATCCTGGGATTAGCTAGGTTCAGGCATAGCTGGATCTAGGGACTCAAGTGATATTACACAGACTCAGTGGTTTTGGTTTACTCAAAAAATCCAGGGTGGTTGGGTGCAGTGGCTCATGCCTATAATCCTAGCTCTCTGGGAGGCTGAGTCTGGTAGATTGCCCAAGCTCAGGAGTTCAAGACAGTCTGAGCTAGAGTAAGACTAAGACCCTGGTCTCTAAAAATAGCCGGGCTTTGTGGCAGGCACCCATAGTCCCAGTTCTATGGGAGGCTGAAGCAAGAGGCTCAGTTGAGCCCAGGAGTTTAAGGTTACTATGAACTATGACACCGAGGGCAACAAAGTGAGACTCTATCTCAAAAAAAAAAAGCCAATGCATCTGTAACACATCATTGTTTCAGGACAGTAGAGAGTGGAGGATATTCGAATTCTTCAAAAGTCCAGACATGGGTCATGTGCCCGATACTGGAAATGGTCAGTCTTGTAGGAACCAAATGAATTGAAAGTATGGGAGGAGTGGTTTCCCAAAGATAAATTGGTATTATTAACAATGGAAGGAGAAGTTTGATTACTGGTCTGATAGAAAGAAACAGATGTCCTGTGGACTATTGCAGCTCCTCCTAGGGTCTAACAAAACAGCAGGTTTTGAACAGCTACTTCTTGCCCCTCTGCAGGGGTCCACTCTGAACCGTGGCTCTACTCCAGCCTGTAGTAATGTCTATCATAGATTACCAGTCCCATAAAGACTGAAGGACTAAAGTCTTCCTTTCAGGGGTTGAGCCATTAAACTTCTCACCACGGAACTTCCCGGCTCATCCGAGTGAATCCAGCTTCTTGCTTTCCTTTCCACACAAAGCTAAAGGACAGAGCAGCCTGCTCTGTAACAGGAAAGCAGAAACCGCAGGACTGCAAGGAAGGTCTGACCACTGGATGCCAGTTTTGTCACATTGCATTCCTTTTTTAAAATTTTCAGATTATTATGGAGGTACAAATGTTTTGGTTACATGAATTGCTTTTGTACAGTTTGAGTCATAGTTATCCCTCTCCAGACAGTATGCATTGTACCTGTTAGATGTGAATTTACCCCTTCCCTCCTCCCACCTCCTGCCTGCTTGCTTTCCAAAACTTCCAAATGTGCACGTGGGTGTTGATTGATTAGTTCCAGTTTAAGAGTGAGGGCAAGTGGTGTTTGTTTTTCCATTCTTGCAAAACTCTACTTAGAAGAATGGACTGAGTTCCATCCAGGTTGTTCACCATTTTTTTTATGGCTGAGCAGTATTCCCTGGTTCACACACACCACATTTTATTAATCCACATGTATCAGTGAACACTTGGGTTGGTTTTATTTCTTTGTCCTACATTGTATTTCTTAGCAGAACAATTAGAAGTTTTCTTTGGATTCTCCAAAGGATGTTTAACCTCAAGTTTAAGGAACACTGGTATAGGGAACACCCCCTGGAAGTACACCAAAGAAAATGTCAATCACTCCTCAATGTCCTTTGTGTGATGGAGCCCCTGCCAGACCTTCCACGTCACTCTTCTCGAAGTGCTGGAGAACGACAGCTACAAAATTGTCCCAAAGCCAGACTGTATACATGATTATGAAAGTTACTGAGCCACATTTGACCCTCTGTATCAACAAGTTCCACATCTGTGGATTCAGCCAACCAAGGATTTGAAAATATTCAGGGGGGAAAAAAATAAAAAAATAATAGGTAGCAAATAAATAAATAAATAATAAGTGGCTCGCACCTGTAATCCTAGCACTCCGGGGTGCCAAGGCAGGTGGATTGCTTGAGCTCAGCGTGTCTACTAAAAATAGAAAAAGTAGCCTAGCCAGGCATTGTGGTGGGCACCTGTAAGTCCCAGCTTCTTGGGAGGCTGAGGCAAGAGGATCACGTGAGCTCGAGTTTGAGGTTACTGTGAGCTATGATATTATGGCACTCTACTGAGGGCAAAATAGTGAATCCTTCTTACAAAACAATAATAGGGTCGGCGCCTATGGCTCAATGGGCTAAGGTGCCAGCCACGTACACCTGAGCTGGCGGGTTCGAATCCAGCCCGGCCCGCCAAACAACAATGATGGCTGCAACCAAAAAATGGCCGGGCATTGTGGCGGGCGGCTATAGGCCCAGCTACTTGGGAGGTGGAGGCAAGAGACTCGCTTGAGCCCAGGAATTGGAGGTTGCTGTGAGCTGTGATGCCATAGCACTCTATTCAGGGTGACAGCTTGAGGCTCTGTCTCAAAAAAAAAAAAAGAAAACCAATAATAATACCATATACAAGAATAAAAAGTAACACAAACTTTTAAATACAGTATTGCTATTTACATAGCATTTTCATTGTATTATTATAAGTAATCTGGAGATGACGCAAGGATGTACATAGGTTATATGCAAATGCTAAGCTATTTTGTATAAGGAACTTGAGCATCGGTGGATTTTGGTATCCACATGGGTCCTGGAACCAATCCACATGGATACCTGGGGTTGACTGTATAATGACTGTGTAAGAATTCCTGCAGGGACACTTGTCTGGGGAATGGAAAAACCTTGATATGTTTCTCTATATGGAATTTTTGCTACACATCATAGGTAACCTTGCCTCCAGCATTGCTTTGATAAAACAAGAATTTGGCTTCTTTGTCTGTAGGTAAGATGGAACTGGGAGTCCAGAGACCTGAGCTCTCCACAAGGATTGGCCATGTTTATGATCCACAATCTTAGATGCCCCATTTCCTCCCTGGGCAACTGTCTAGTGAAGCCAATGATTTCCAATGAATCAAAAATGAAAAACTTTCATTTTTTTTTTTTCTTTTGACAGGATCTCACTCTGTCACCGAGACCAGAGTACAGTGGCATCATCATAGCTCAGTACAGCCTCACACTTCTATGTTCAAGCAATCCTTTTGCCTCAGCCTCCTGAGTGGTTGGGGCTATAGGTACCCACCACAACACCTGGCTAGTTTTTCTATTTGTAGTGGAGACATGGTCTCACTATTGCTCAGGCCGTTCTTCAACTCCTGAGTTCAAGCAGTGCACCTGCCTCGGCCTCCCAGAGTACTAAGATTATAGGCGTGAGCCACTGCACCCA
>CAUYON010047910.1:0-32877 GCA_963573935.1 Arctocebus calabarensis
CCAACAGGCAAACTGGTCCAGTCAAAGCCAAGTGGGCCAGTGAGGAGTAAAGGTTGTGGCAATAGTTTTTGAGATGTTCAAGACTTTTTTTTTTGTAGAGACAGAGTCTCACTTTATCGCCCTGGGTAGAGTGCCGTGGCGTCACACTGCTCACAGCAACCTCCAGCTCTTGGGCTTAAGCGATTCTCTTGCCTCAGCCTCCCGAGTAGCTGGGACTACAGACGCCCACCACAGCGCACAGCGCCCAGCTATTTTTTTGTTTTTTGCATTTCGGCCGAGGCCAGGCTTGAACCGGCCACCTTCGGTATATGGGGCCGGCGCCCTGCTCGCTGAGCCACAGGAGCCGCCCGATTTTTCTGTTTTAAGGAGGGACAAGGTATCACTCTTGCTCAGGCTGGTCTCGCAGTCCTGAGCTCAAGGGATTCTCCCTCCTCGGCCTCCCAGAGTGCTAGGATTACTGGTGAAAACCACCACACACAAAGAAACTAAAGTTACATATTCATTTGGAAATGTTAGAAATATATATTTATTCAATGTAAATTTCAAATGAAACCCAACTTAATACACAGAATACACAGAGAACTTTAGGATAACAGAAAACTGGGTAAATGTTAAATTCAATTAAATTTATAGTATCATGTTGATATAATTTATTCTTTTAAAATCTATACACAAAGCTGAAGTTCTGAGGTTTCCAGATTTATTTTTAATTTTCCTTAAAAATAATCTTCTGACCCTGAAATTAACTGAAGATTTGTCTGGGTTCATGAAGTATTGCTCTTTGTACCGCCTAGTGCTCTGTAGTTTTTTCCACGTTAGACTGCTCCACTAGGTTAATGCCTCTGTTTTGTCTTTTCCATGTGATTTTTTTATGCTGGAAAAATGAAAAACCGCCAGTCAGTGAACAATCCACATTATCAGCTACAAATGTTTCTTGACTTAGAAGTTCTTCAGTTTATTACCCCATCCTAATCCATGTCCTCAATGGTCGCTGCTTTGTTGATTCCTGACCAGTTTAGCATCATTTACAACTCAGTCTATTTCCTTGTCAACTGATTAAGAAACTATTCATGTGGCGTGGCGCCTGTGGCTCAGTGAGTAGCGCACCAGCCCCATATACCCAGGGTGGCAGGTTAAAACCCGGCCCTGGCCAACTGCAACAAAAAAAAAAAAAAAAAAAAAAAATTACCTTGAAAGAAAAAGAAAAAGAAAATGTTCATGTGGCCCAATGCCCGTAGTTCAGTGGTTAGGGTGCCAGCCACATACACCAGGGCAGGAGGGTTAGAACCCGGCCTGGGCTTGCTAAACAATAACAACTGCAACAAAAATAATAGCCAGGTGTTGTGGTAGGTGCCTATAGTCCCAGCTACTTGGGAGGCTGAGGCAAGAGAATTGCTTAAGCCCAAGAGTTGGAGGTTGCTGTGAGCTTAGACAGCACAGCACTCTACCGAGAGCAACATAGTGAGACTGTGTCTCAAAAAGAAGATATTCATGTGGTTCAGTTCTCACCAGTGTTGATGGGTATAAGTAATTTTTCCTCTTATTTTTACACCACCAGAGGTGGTGTCATACCTGTTGGGATATCCATTTTCAGATCTTGTTGCAAAAAGCAATTAAGCTTAGTCAAAACAAGTTTTTATAGTTTCATTAAGTTCTAGATTGTGTGCTATCAATTTTTCTTCATCAATAGTTGTCTAATCAAGAAAAATGTTACACTGGTTCTCATGAGTTCCTTTATATCCACTGAATGTTGGTTTATAACCTCCAATAAGTTCTGAGGTTCCCATTCCCTTTTATTTAAGTAAGATTACCAATGTTCAGGAAAAAAAATTGTGCTTTTATTCAGAGACTCACATCTCTGATCGGTCTCTTGAGATATTTTCTCCATGTTGCTATTGAGTTTATCATAGTGTTCCACAGACTCTTCAACCAATTTTATACCTTCTTGGTTAAAATACCTGAGTTCCTATGACAGGCCATCAGAATCAGCATAAAATTTTTTACCTTGAAAAGTTCTTTTGTTGATTATATCCTTAGGTTTCTGCCCTGTATTTTCTTGGACACCACTAAGTGGTTTCTGGATGTTGTCACACTTTTCCTCCAAAGCACAAAATCTCTCTGTCTAGAGATTTATTTTCTGATGAAAAAGTCTTGTGAATAAGTTTGCCTTATCATCTTCAGGTCTTCAGTTAAGATTCTACATTGCTTCTGTGATTTAGCCCAGGAAGAAATTGTATTTTTTTGTAGTTCATTTAGATTATTACAAAGTATACCGAGAAAGCCATCAAGTTCCTTTTTCTGATCTTCTGTCTCATCAGCCACAGTCAATAAGGCCTTGAAAATATGCTTTAGTTGACCTCATTTTTAATACAGACACCACAGTGGGGGATAAAATCATTTCCAGGGAACTTAGAAGGTCAGTCTTAAGTATGTTAATCAATTCTTGCTATACAATTTTACTTTCTGCTAATGATGGTTCTTTTAAATATCATATTCAAAACCTGAGAAATATGAGTAGACACATTTTCTGGAATAGATCCAAGTGCTGTTGTAGTAATGGTGTCTACTGCAGAGACGCCAGAAGACACATTACCACACGAGGTCTTCCTGCATGGCCTTTTGTTTTGAGCCGCCATCTTTAATTAGTTCTTCCATATTACTAAACAGGCTATTTAAGTTTTTGCCAAAAATATTCTGAGCTTCAATATTGTGTTTGTCAGTTGCCTTCTTATGGTCCAGTTTGGAATGGAGAAGCAGACCCATCTTCAAGTACCATTATCAGTAAGATTCTTCAACTTTGCTAAGCAGCTTGCTGGCAGCATCAGGAAGTTTCTCTTCAGTACTTTCCAAAACTGATGTGATAGATTCGTCTTTAACAAGTTATAATTTAGTTTCTTGAAAATGTTTTTAAGTGGTTTCAAGTTTCTATGTCTTATTTTGCAGGTCAAATTTTATACTGGTCGGGTTCATTTTTATTATTCATAAACAACCCTGTAACCCTACTTAGCTCCTCAACAGCACCAATTTTTTCAATAAATCTATAATCTATTCTTCTTAAACAGTTAATTTTCCATTCATGGCTCTAGAATTTTCTTTGGAAATGTACACTCCATTTTTCTCACAGGCTGAGGCAAGATCTTATTTTAAGTGATCTATCTCTTCTGTATACTCCTGACTTAATAAGAGCTTTTTTGGTGAGTTTCTGATTAACTTCAGGCTTATTCATTATGTTTTTTGCTCTCTGAGCACATTCCACGGTACTCTGAGTTTCCTCAAGATGGAGAAATACAGGAGAAATTGTTGCAATTGTAGATATTCTTGTACAAAAGAATCCCAAAAGAATCCTGGAGGATCCTAGTTAGTTTAGATTCTCAGTAAGGAACATAGGGTGGTCTTTCTATAGGACCAATAATAACCCTTCCCAAAGTCAACAGGAATTCATTGATATTTCCAGCTTCCCAGGTTCTCTTATTAACAGCTCCAAAACAATATTTTCAGTTACTGCAAGATCAACCAAGTTGAACTTTCCAATTTTAACAAGCTCTTCTCCCTCATTTGTAGCTTCTTTCATATGTCCCTAACAGAGAAAACTGAGTGGGAACGACTGAAGTATTCATTCATCAGAGTGGCTGTAGTTGTCCTTTTTGTTTCTCCCTTTTCTTTTTTTTTTTTTTCTTCCTTTTCCAAAGTTTGATGCACTTCATTTAAGTTGTGTACTGTAATTTCTTCTAAAACCTTTGATTATCACTCTTCCCTCTTTTTTCGGGGATCACACATCTGTAACCTCTCAGAAACGTCAGAAGATGTATTAAAAGATCAAGAAGTTCTTCATTATAGTTTCTAACAGAGACACTTCAAAAATTCAGCCATTTGGCTTGGCGCCTGTGGCTCAATGGCCTAAGGCGCCAGCCACGTACACCTAAGCTGGCGGGTTCGAATCCAGCCCGGACCTGCCAAACAACAATGACGGCTGCAACCAAAAAAAAAAAAAAAAAAAATGGCCGGGCATTGTGGCGGGCGCCTGTAGTCCCAGCTACTTGGAGGCAGAGGCAAGAGACTCGCTTGAGCCCAGGAATTGGAGGTTGCTATGAGCTGTGATGTAACAGCACTCTATCCAGGGTGACAGCTTGAGGCTCTGTCTCAAAAAAAAAAAAAAAAAAAATTCAGCCATTATCAGTAAGTTTCTCAAAAATTTGATGAAGGGTATATAGAATTATACCATCCAAGGCATCCTTTCCCAGGTATACCCTTCATTAGGTGACTTGTCACCATCTGTGACAGAAGTTCCAGTTCAGCCACCTGCGAAGATAGTACAATTGTAGCCTATCATATCTTTATCCAAAAAAAACTTTGTTAAGCCTCAGTTTGTTTAGCAGAAGCTCCAAAAGCCATATCAAAAGCATGTGTCGGCTCGGCACCTGTGGCTCAACAGGCTAAGGCGCCAGCCACGTACGCCTGAGTTGGCGGGTTTGAAGCCAGCCCGGGCCCGCCAAACAACAATGACAGCTGCAACCAAAAAATGGCCGGGAATTGTGGTGGGCACCTGTAGTCCCAGCTACTTGGGAGGCAGAGGCAGGAGACTCGCTTGAGCCCAGGAGTTGGAGGTTGCTGTGAGCTGTGATGCCACAGCACTCTCTCCAGGGTGACAGCTTGAGGCTGTGTCTCAAAAAAAAAAAAGCATGTGTCTTCCCAGAGCTGGTGTCAGCCGCTAACTTCTTCTCCACTCACGATCACATTCTATTGAATGGGCTTTTAGTTCTGCCAAGTTAAATGGTCAGCACCTGGATGTGCTTCCCCCTTCTCCTCTTCTTCTCAGAGGAATTTGGCTGGGATGCCATGACTGTCTCTGCCAAAAATCAAGGCCTGGTAGCGGATTTGAGTGCTGTGGAGCGAGGAGTTGACGCCAGGGCCAACAATGCCCCTAGCCTGGGGCCCACCGCTGGGTACTGGAGTGGGTGCGGGCACCACATGGAGTCAGCATCCCCGCTGCCAATGGGCCACTGGCAGTGGCACCTGTCCCGTACTAACCAGGACAGCCAAATGGCTGATCTCATCTCCAAAACTAGTTTTTAAAAGAATCCATTTTTAGTGTTAAACTATAGTCATGTTTTTCCCTCTCAAAAAATGATAATTATGCTAGTAACTGAAGCCATTGCCAGTGAAATCTTTAATTAACATCATAATAAACAAAGGTACATTTTGCTGTCAGAAGAGATTCTTTTTTTTTTTTGAGACGGAATTTCACTTTGTTGCCCTCGGTAGAGTGCTGTGGAGTCACAGCTCACAGCAACCTCAAACCCTTGGCCTTAAGCGATTCTCTTGCCTCAGCCTCCCAAGTAGCTGGGACTACAGGTGCCTGCCACAACACCCAGTATTTTTAAGAGATGGAGGTCTTACTCTGGCTCAGGCTGGTCTCTAACCTATGAGCTCAGGTGATCCACCTCCCTTGGCCTCCCAGAGTGCTAGGATTACTAGGAGAAAGCCAGCACGCCTAGCCAGAAGAGATGATCACTGAATGGCAATATGATTTTTCAAGTCTGAGTGACAGATGTTGATGACTTGCTTATCAGATATGGTCAGTTGCAGAACTGTTTGGTTTCTGTTTGTATTTTCTCTTTTTATATACAATAGGAAATGAATATATCTACTAAACAAACTGAGTGCTTAATGAAATGTATTTTTCCCCCTCTGTCTCTACCGGTCTGTTTTCCTTCTAGATGGGATTTTTGAAATTTAATATTGGCAGTGTGTGTGGTTTTTTAAATCATTAAATAGATGTACAAAAAGATATTATTAATATAAATATTTTAAATAAGACAAATATGTGTACATATTACTCAGCTTAAGAAATGAACATTATGAGAATTTTGACATCTCACTAAAAAACCCTCCTTTATAACATCATCTTTCTTCCCCCCATAAATTGCAGCCACTGTCCTCAGTTTTGTGTTTATCATTTCTTTGCTTTTTAAAATAATTTTATCATATATATGTCCACATATCCCTTAGAAAAGTTTTCCTTTTGCATTTTTTTGAATTTATAAAAATAGCATCTCTGAATGCATTCCTCTGGCCTGCTTTTCTGTTTAATGTTCTATTTGAGAGCTTGATGTGAGATGCACATTTTCACTGATGCATGGTTTTCCTGCAAAAGTCAGTACTATACTTATCCTTCTCAATAGATATGAACGTTTTTCCTAGTATTTTTGCTAATACCATTCAATAGACATTCTCACTGTGTCTCTTTTATATTCATATTTGAGTGTATCTGCGTGTTTTGGAGTTGAATTGCTAGACTATAGTATTACTTTGTTATTTTCCTTATGTTTACTGATACTGATGTGAATTCTGCCTGAATCAGTTATGCTAGGATCTGGGTGGATGTACTGTTGGTGAACTATTTTATTTGAGTTATTTGCATGTGGTCCACAGGGATATATAGCTCATGTTTATGCTTTCCACCATGCTTAGTTGTCTTTTGCCAGCAACTTTAATATGGTGTGACTCTTCCTTAATTGCCAAAATTGCTATGTGTCAAACACCGATCTGAGTGTTAACATTACTTGACTATTTACTATCTGTGCTGTACTATCCAGAGTGTTGTGATAAGTTGGGGGGGAAAAGCATTGCTTTTGATATTAACAATTAGATATTTCTAGAATGATAAATATGACAAATAATTTTTTTTGAACTTTTAACTTAAGGCAAAAACAAAGGCTACATTAACCAAAATATTATAGATTCTTATACCAGGGAGTCAGAAATTCTGTTATAATCCTGTGTCTGATTTGGTACGTTATCTTAAAGCCTCAGACAAATCATTTAATCCTTTTGAAAATATTTTCTCATGTTTAGAAAATGAGGATAACAGTAAGGATGACGGTCTGGAAAGATAGCTTTTCTCAAGAAGCTCACTTTACCAGCAAAAAGGAGCCAGGGAGAACTAGAAGGGATATGGGTCATTTCAATCCTCTGATTTATTACTAGTCCTAGAAGGTAATTGAAGCATGGAGATCACTTGGGATGATGTGAAAACTATAGCCATTGGTGTACTAACAGACCTGATAATTATGCAATAACAAATCCCCATGCCACTGCAAATGTCACTTTACCTTTATTTTCCTATGGCCTTCACAACTAAATTAAGAACGTAGCATTTCCCACGTAAATTATCTTTGGAAATGTAGGGCAAAGAACACAAGTATAATTTTCAGCAGAAACAATTTCTAGTCATCTGAAAATAATTTGCTGTATATGTGATATTTGCTTTTGAGAAAAAGTAAGCTTCAATTCCTTTTTCCCAGCCAATTTTAAGACTTATGTGTTATAAAATACAATAGTTTGATGATGGTGATAATGATGGTAGTAGTCATAGTGATGAAACATTTCAAAATGATGTGCTTTTTTAAAAAATTGCATCCACCAATGCAAAAGTTAGCACTTCTGGGTCACCAGCCTGTGAGAACTGCCTGCATACTTTCAGCTACCACAGTTTTAAGAGTCACTTATATTCTGAGTGGAGACCCTGGGCTTACCAGGTTTCATGGTTGCATTAGAGTTCTCCAGAGAAACAGCAGAACCAATGATATATATAGATATGTGTGTGTGTGTGTGTGTGTGTAGAGAGAGAGAAAGACTGAGTTAAAGGATCTGGTTTACATGGTTGTAGAGACTCCTTCAGTCTCCACAAAATCTACGGGACGGGTTGGCAGGTAAGTAAGGGTTAATGTTGCAGAATTGAGTCCAGAATCCTCAGGGCAGGCCAGAAAGCTGGGGATCCAGGCAGTGTTTCTAATAACACATTGCAGTCTTGAGGCAGAATTGCTTCTTCTTGGGAAACCTCAATATTTGCTGTTAAAGCCTTCAACTGATTGGACGAGGCCCACTCACATTGTGTGAGGTAATATGCTTTACTCAGAGTCTCTTGATTTAATCACACCTAAATATCTTCATAGCAATATCTATGCTGGTGTTTGATCAAACTAGGGACCACAGTTTAGCCAAGTTGACACATACAGTTAACCATCAGGGTGGACTTTGACCTTCACAGCTCTGGTCAATGATTAGGGTGATCTAGAGCCTATCCATACCATATGGTAAATCACATTATTTTCTATGTAGGTAATCAGTAACCAACAGCTTAGAATGTGAGTTCCGGAGCTTCAGTCCTAAGACATTATCTGTTTCATTTCAGAATATCTAATTCTATAGGATCTGCATGGATTCGTCCCAGATGAGAGCTAGTTCTTTTTTGCTTGAGGTCAGGGTTCATGCTCTTCTTTTGCCATTTTCTGGGCTGCAGGGCTGTATTTTATCCCGGGTTCCCTGATTCCCATGCAACTGTTGCAATAGTGGTTCAGATTCTGTGCAGTCCCAGACTTAAGCAATGTAATTCAGCCTCTCTAGAATTTATATTTAAACTATAGTGCTAGGAATTGCATATGATTATCTTATCTGATTTTTCCTTAGCTGAAACTCTCTCAGTAAATTCTTCAAGCATTATTTCTTCTGTCCAGATGCAGTACTTTTTGAAATTTCTTTAAAAGTAGCAGCTGGATCAACCTATAAAAAGATCCTGAGAGAAAGCAGACGGCAAGTGACTGTGCTGACATCATCCAACCATTCATCCAATCTCCTGTGTGGTGATCTGGTGTTTTCTGGTGCTTGCTTTGTGCCTAGGATGAGCTCATGAGGACCAGAAGAAATGTTTGTTGATGATTTGCAAACCATGGAAGCTTAAAATCCAGTTAGGAGATGTGAAACTGATGCTTGTAGTGAAGCTTGCAAAAAAGAAAATATTTACCTGTCCAAATACCTGGAATTCATTATTTCATATTAATAATTAGAGAAGATTTTCTTAGGAACTCCAAGTTTTAGGCCACAGGTATGAACAGTCAGGTCTTAGCCTGTTAGAAGTAATCCATTCTTTGAGTTATTAGGCCCCTCACTGAATCCACAGAAGAAAACTGAAGTCTGTAGAAGGCAAAGTAAAATGATTAGGACTCTTCCTTCTTCAAAGAAAAAGAATGGTAAGGGAATATTTACTGAAGTCTATAAAATCATAAAGGAGATAGGTTATATACAAAACCAAAATTCTTATTTTGCACACATTCTAAAATAGAGTCCTATGTCATTCTAGTTGAATACAATTTAAGTTCCTATTAAAATTGCTATAAGTTGCTATTTTATTGTCTTTGAGTCATTCTAATTGCTATAATAAGTTCCTATTAAAGTTGCTATAAAGTTGCTATTTTGTTGTCTTCACTTATGAAAATACTATTTAGAAAATTGTGATTGAAAACATCTATCTTAAGCAGTTTTATTTTTTAAACAAAGTATGAGTATATATTTTACATATTTGCTTTTACTTAGGGAAAAAAAACTTAGAAAAATACAACTTGGGTGTAGTACCATGTGGTGTAAACAACTGAACTATTTTTCCTTTTACTTACCTATGAATGAGCCAGTATATATTTATTACCAGAATTCCAGCTATAAAATTCAGGTAAGGGGTTTAAATATACCCTAGAGTATTATTTAAAAATAAATGTGTTTCTTTCAAATAGAATACCAACCTTGGTCTATGACATTTGGGAGAGAAATTAAAATATTAAAATTTTATGGCCTAGTAAACTGAAAATAAAGTAAAGGTTAAATAAATACAAAGCAGAAAAATATAGATATACAAAATCACAACCTCTAAAAGGACAAACAGTCTACTGTTCTCTACTGTGGGAGCTTTATCAGCTCTAGTTAAGTAATTCCACCGCTAGGGCAGTGCTGGTGCTCAAAAATGTAAACAAGTATGTACTTTGTTTATATAAAGAAATATGCAGTATGGTTTGTATTTCTTCTTTATACGTATCAAACAGCTAAATGGATTGTTTCAAAGCGCCAGTAGGGGCCAGCAAAGAGCTCCTAGAGTTTTTTAGAACAGAATTGGCATTGAGATATGTTTATTTGATGTGTTAAATCCTTTTTAGACTTCTTTACTTACCACAACACTCTTGTAAGTATATGAATTACAGAGACAGTGGAATAAAATATCCTGTGTGTTCAAACTATATTAGGATATAGTTTTTTGTCAAATCTGCATATATTTTTAGTGGAATGTTTGCTTAGGCTATTTCTTGGCAAAGTTTTAATAGTCAAAATATAAATGGCATCATTTAAAAACTGTACTACTTGGCTGGAAAAAGCCTTAAAATTACAGGAGAAAATGCTTGGTGACAGCTTCTCTTAAACTTTTCTTTCTTTTTTTTTTTTTTTTTTTAAATTCTCAGACCTATGCTCAATTTTTGCAATAGAATTACTACGCTAATTTTGTAGTTCTATCTTTGAGCTTTCACTTTTTATAACTGTACTTTGGAAGCTAAGATATTTATCTGTTTTATTTGGTGCTAATGTTTTAATTCACCTCAAAGTTTTGACATTTCCAAATTTACACAACTGTTTGAATTCACTCATTAAAAAAAACTTAACAGTCCAGATTCCTTCCTACATTAACTAACTTGACCAGATTCCTAGTATGGCTACTATTTGGAAATTCAGTCTTTGATTTGATACTCAAATACATGGGGTTTCGTTCTTACCAACTTCCTGTAATTCTATACCTATGGGTAAAAATATTAGTGGTCAAACTCAGCTGGAGAAAGTATAGGCACTGTGATTCACATAGTTAAATGTTCATTTAGTAGAGCTGGAGTGAAAAAATACTGTTTCAACTTGAAATGCTAGAAGATTGTTATTCTTGTGTTACTCATTCATGCAAATTGGAGAAGGTATAATTGAAACAAGGTTGGCTGTGTTTGAGGCAGTGTGCTGCAGCTGAGCTCAGCTTAAAGGTCGCTGGAAATCAAGTGCTTTGTAAGTGAAGGCATTTGGACTACAGGCAATTCAAGACATTTTGGAAATACCAGTCTCAGGAATGGGTCGTCTTTTTCTTTCTGTGATATCTGATATCTAATTTTTACTTAGGGTAAAGACTACTACTTAATACCTTTTTTAGGCACCATAAATGATTTTTTCTTTCGATGCAGTGCAGCTGCTTCTAGCTTGTCTACCGACAGAGATCTTTGTTATGACTTTCAGCCCTTAACATGTTTGGAAATGAGAACAAATGGCACAAAGCTTACGATTGCACTTTGCAGCCAGAAGAAGCAATACTTATCCTTTGTCAGAAACCTCCGGAGATGATTTGGATAGCCATGTTCACATGTGCTTCAAAAGACCAACACGGATTTCAACATCTAATGTTGTTCAGATGAAGCTGACTCCCAGACAGACTACACCAGCTCCTTTAATAAAGGAAAACGTGAAACCTCAGGAAAGATCACCTGTTTTGTCATCTGAAAATGTTAATAAAAAGAGCAGCTGCCTCCAGATTTCACTACAGCCAATAAGGTACAGTGGATGTCTTCAGTCTAGCAATGTCTTAGCTGATGGTGATGATGCTTCGTTTACTTGTATCTTGAAGGATGGCATTTACAGCAGTGGTGTGGTCGATAATGAACTGAATGCTGTGAACGATGGTAACCTTTTAAGCAGTTCTGCCATTCGTTGTGGTAGCCTTAGCAACTTTTCAACCAGTGATAATGGATCTTACAGCAGCAACGGTAGTGATTATGAGTCATGTGCAAGTATCACGAGTGGAGGTTCCTACACGAACAGTGTCATCAGTGACAGCAGTGGTTGTATTTTTCCACCAAGTGAGGATGCTTTTTTGGGTGGAAATTTATCTTCTGACAGCACCTCCAACAGAAGTTTGCCAAAAAGGAATCCTACTCCATGTGAAATTTTTTCAAGAAGTACAAGTACAGTTCCCTTTGTCCAGAATGACTTGGAGCATGGATTAGAGATTATGACATTGCCAGTGAGCAGGAATGCAAAAATTCCACTGAAACATTGCTCCTCCTTAGTCATTTTTCCTAGGAGTCCTTCAAATACTCCACCAACTTCTCCAACAAGTACAGGTACTCTTCCAAGCAAAGGATCCTATCAGACTTCACACCAGTTTATTATTTCTCCTAGTGAAATCGCAAATAATGAAGATGGTATGAGTGCTAAGGGCTTTCTTTCAACAGCTGTCAATGGACTTCGATTATCTAAAACAGTTTGTACTCTTGGAGAAGTCAGAGACATACGGCCACTTCATGTGAAGGGCTCATTGCACAAGAAAATTGTTATTTCAAATACTAGTCCAAAACAGACTGTTAGTGAAAAGTCTTCTGAAGGATATTCTTGTGTTTCAATGCATTTCACCCAACAGAAAGCCATTACCTTAGATTGTGAAACAACAAATGGTGATTGTAAACCAGAGATGTCAGAAATTAAGCTTGATTCTGATTCAGAGTATTGTAAGCTCCTGCCTCAGACATCCGCATGCCCACCATCCTCCCAAAACATTGATTATCAAATAAATATCAATGGAGAGTTGGAAAGACCAAATTCACAGATAAACAAAAACCATGCTATTTTACAAAGAAGTATTTCATTGGGAGGAACTTATCCAAATATTTCCTGTTTATCCAGCCTTAAGCACAATTGTTCTAAGGGGGGACCATCTCAATTACTCATAAAGTTTGCATCCAGAAATGAAGGTAAAATTGATCATTTATCAAGAGACAGCAACGGAGATTTCACAAATGAACTATCTAATTCCTGTAAGGTAAGTTTACTTTGGTCTTGATAAATGTTAATTTATGATAGAATAGCTTAATATAATATTTGATTGAAATTTAGTGTAACTAAGCAGTTTTATATAGTTTCTTGGTCATTAGCTAGTAAGTGTTTTGTAGACAAGAACTTTATGGGCCTGAAAATCCCCCAATAGTTTTCACCCTATTTGTAGTTTTACTAATGTAAAAAAAACAACAAAACTTTACTAAGTGATTTAAACCATAAACCTTTTCTATGGTGTAAAAACAACTTTAAATAACAATCTATTTCACAGCATTTTATCTTGGTATGTATTTTCCTTAATGGCATAGTATGTTAGTAGGTAACTCCATTATTTTACTGTTATTCTCCTTAATTATGAAAGGAATGAAAATATAGAATGCTGTTTAAAACATTAAACAAAAAAAATCAAAGTGTGAAGATTTTGTTATAAATGAACCTAGAGGAAATATATCTCTGAAATACATGTGTTTAAAAAGATCATTTATGAAAACTATTGTGCTGCATGTTTAAAGCAGAGGGAAAATAAATGGCATTTGCATTTGTATATACCCTTAACCACAGGAATTTTGTTTCCACCCTATTTTTCTCTAGCCACCAGTTAATACTTCCTTCTAAAATGTAACTCATTCTTCCAACAATATTGAATTCTAAGTTTCATATTTTTGAATTTGGTTTAAATTTCTAGGCATTTCCCTTAATTTTCTATTTACCTTGGGTTTTTTTTTTTTTTTTTTTTTGGTCATTTTGCTTTATTATATAAGTAATTTAATGTCTGGAAGCAAGAGGTTTTATATATATGCGTTATTTGGGCTTTCCAAGGCATTTAAAATGTTTTGAACTGAAATAGAATTTTTAAATTTCTATTTTGGAACCTCTTGCCATATTCCAGGGAGTTTTAAAAATTTTATAACTAAACCAATTCTAGATGACCATACATAATAATTTGGGGAATAAAAATATATTTGTTTGTGTTTTTATAATATCCAATATCTATATTAAATATTTTACAAACTTCTGAACAAGTATCTTTAGATAAATAAGGTCTTCAGTTATTGCTAGTTTATTTTCTTTCTCTTGAAATCTGGTAAATATAATCATTGTTAGTAATGCCCAGATGTTAATATAAGCAACTAGTTTACTAAGGATGAAAAAAGATCCAATTTCAAATTCCAATCTATGTTTTAGAATATTTAATTCCACTTAATGAAACTTTTCTAAAACTAGCTTTTAGGAGATTATAATTCAGTTAACTGTTTTTTCCCCAGAAGAAAGAAATAAAATGATACTCTGAAGAAATATTAATAGTTTGCCAATTGCATTAATGTTACTTGTATATTTATTTTACACTCAATGAAATAATTCACCTGAAAGGAGTAATTAACCTAGAAATAGTCATAGAAATGTCCCTAAAGTAGTTGATTTTTGGGTAATATTATAGTTTGTTGTTATTGATGATTTTGAAAGGGTATTTTAAATGTATTTTTAATGAAATGTGTATTAAATGCCTTTTGTTTTGCTAAAAATATACATTTTTGTTTTATTTATACTTAAGTAAGCTAACTTAAATTTTTTGTGACAATCAGAATGACTGATTTTGTGCCAGATTCTATTTTTTGGTAGAATAGTTCAGAAGTGTGCAGTTTACTGAAGAACTTTAAATTGTCCTCCTTTTAATGTTTATTAGGTAACTTCTCTTTATAACAGTGTTATAAATAATATGACAGTTAAATTCAATTTATACGAGATCTAAATTGGTCTAATTGATAAGTAGTAAATTAAAGACTTGTTTTGTGAGGAAGATTCTAGTGTTGCTTTTTATAAACCTATCAGTGGCAACAATAATGGTTTTTAGAAATAATTCTGTGCTTATCAATAATTATATATTAATCTAATTATAGTGGTATATTGTAACTCATTTATAAATAAACAGCTCCAAAAATATTTCCCATGACTCCAGTTAGTCTGGGTTAGTATTCTGATATGCTGAGTCTGGATTCACATTTAACAAGTTGATATTAGAGTAGCTTTTAGTCATGTCAGCTATCTGTACTGAGCAGCCGTGAAACCAAATCACTGCTTTGGTCAGAGACCCTGGTTTCTAAAGCACAGAGAGGGCTACACGTTCTTATCTGTTTAGCTATCAGTCTCTACTAAATAAAATTGAATTTCTAGCTCTCTACAGTCAGCAGGTCATTAATGACTAATTTTTTAAATCTGGTGAGAGCCTTTACCTGTCTCTGGGACACAGGCCCCGTTCTGTGTTTACCAATCAGAATGAAGGTGAGAGTTTGTCATCTGCATGGTAAAGTTTATTTCAGGCATAGCGAAGAACATAACAATAGCTGGCATATGCTTATTATATGTGCATTTTGAAATACAATAGTACTTTTGTAAGGGCTGTGTCCTTCTATTTGGAAATAAATACTTGAAATTATAACATTGTAGTGTTTTGTCAGAAATTGGCTAAAGAGCTAAGGTGCTTATACAGTTACAAAAATCACTACTATCCAGATTTCTAAAACCTATATAGTAGTTACTTTATTCTGTTATTTTATTTTCCCCCCTGTTGTTCCCTGAATCGCCTATGTTGTTAGAAGGCTCAGATTCCATTATCCTGTTATTAATGCACCTCAGCATTTTGCATAAGCTTATGCCTATCTTCTCTTCTTCACTCATATGCATATTTTTATTAGAAATGTCTTTTATATTTTTTCTTTTTATTATAAAAATCTTTGTTTAGTATCCGTTACTTAATCCTAGGTAGGTAAATTGCTTAAGCCTAGTGCAATAGAACTGTAAAACATTTATGTCTCAATTATTTCAAAGCCATTAACACTAATCTTAGCATTATATATTTCAAGCTTTCCTTTATTTAGTTCTTCCTGAAATAAATGTTTAAAATATATGGTGCTTCTTTTAGTGTTCCATTATTTTCCTAGTCTTTATTTTATCTGAGTTAGCAGACTATTTAAAGACTTTAGGCTAAATTTATTTTGAACAGCACCTAATCTTTCCCATAATAACCTTTGTAATTTATAAATATCAACTCAGAAACCAATGCGACAATGTTAATGTTTTAGATATTTGATGAAAAAATATATACTCTGTGTGTGTATGTGTGTATTTTTTAGGACTTGAGGAATCATTAATTTCAGAGAGGTTGAGAAAGCTGAGTTGTTTGCTTGGCAATACTTTGTATTCTCTGTAGATGTATCTTCTTTAATTCATTCATCCAGCACACATTTGAGTTCCAGGCACTGTCCCAAGCACTGGGAATAAAAGATGAGTAAAATACAGTCTCTATTCAGGGGTGCTTCTAGTAATAAGGATACACTGGTAAGCAAAAAGAAATTCAGCGTGTTGTGTGATGTGCTAGAATAGAAGTGTGTATGAGATAGTGACAGTTATTTTTCCGGAGAGGACTTGGTTAGTAGCAAAAGGCTTCACAGAGGAGCTGACATCTGAGCTGCAGCTTGATAAGTGAACTGGAGTTCACCAGGCAGAGAAATTAAGAAGGATATTCAGGGGCAGGTACACTCAGTCTCAGCACTGTTAACATTTTGGGCAGGATAGCACTCTGCAGTGTCCTGTGTGCCTTAGGAGATTTAGCATCATTGTTGGCTTCCACCAGCTAGGTGCAAGTCACACCCTTCTCCCCCACTGTGACAATCAAAACAAGTCTCTAGACATTGCCAAATGTCCCCTAAAGTGCGAAATTGCCACGCCACTCCACCCCTGGCTGCTTTAAGCAGAAGTAGCAGCATCTGTAAATCAAGAGATGTGTAAGATCTCACCTTGTCTGCAGTCCCTGTGGCTAAAGCTTAGAGTGGCTTAGGGATAGGGGGAGTGATCTGATGGAAGGAGGCTGGAGTCCTAAAGACAGCAGCACATCTCCTGCTAATAGACAGTAGTCAGGCAATGGAAATCTTTACTTGAGAGTGTAAGTGCTCATTTTTTAACATTTTGAAAAGATAAATTTTCATGACACTGTGGATTATAAATGAATCGTTGTTTTCTTGGACAATAGGGCAAACAACAATGTCATGAACTAAGACAGGGAATTCAGGAGAAGGGGCCAGACTGGGAGGGTGAAGACTAAATCACAGATTAAGTTCGTGTGTGCCTGAGAGGCTGCCTGGTCATGAGCTGGCAAGTGGTGCAGTCGGAGATGCAAGACCAGGGCTCGGGAGAGGAGTAAGGGCTAGAAGGGCAGATTGGGAATATACTCAAAGCTTTAGGTAAGGTTGAACTCATTTGGAGAAAGCATACAGTGAGACGAGAAAGGAGGGTAACCTCGAATTCTGGGGACTACCAAGAATGTGCCAGGCATCACAGAGCTGAGGGAAGGGGAGGAGGACAGCATGCCGTGCCACAGAGAACCTCAGTGTCCCCTGGACGTGGCCTACAGGAGGTCCTTCAACAAGAGGAGGCTCTGCCGGAGGTGGGGTTGAAAGCCAGGTTGAAATAGAAATGAACCAGTTAAAGAAACAGAAAGAGTCAGCACAGGTTGCTTGCTAAATGTTATAAATAAGTGTGTGATAACTTGAGGTAGATTTAATGACTGCTACATAGAAGGCCCAGTGTGACCCAGGATGTAAGATGTATGTGCAGTATGAGACAAACTCCCTCACTTCAAGGAAGCTGCAGTCGCTTTTCTAAAAACAAAAGGTTGTAGCCCTCCCTTCTCTCGCCTGGGAACTGTGGAATAAGTGAGTACGGGCAGGGAAAACTGTAATGGAGGTTCAGCAATAGCAAAGAAGGAAAACAGAAAATGAGAAGCGAGAACTTGAAACTGCTTGTGCATCACAGCTCATTGTGGACAGCATTACCTAACTTTCTCAGCCCCCTCCAACCACCAAAATGAGGCAAGACAGAGCTTCCATGTAGGATACAAGCCAGTGTTTTAGGCCTGTTCTTAGTGGATGGAGCCCACTGTGTGCTCGCGTTGGAAGGCCTCACCCTCTGGATCCACTCCCCCTTATGTCACGGGTGATGGGGGAGCAGGACAGACCAGGGAAAGTTGGGACCAGGAGCTGTTTAGGCAGAAGGGGGTTGGCAGAGTCTCTGGGCATGGACAGGCGAGGGAACGTGGTCAGCACAAAAACCAGATGAGTGCTGGGAAAGGGAACCATCTGTCCTGTCAGCATAGCCAGGAGATAGCCGAACTAGTGCTCTAGTGTCTGTTTTAGTATTCTTTGTTTGCCCTGGTGTCAAATTGGAAGACTGTTGTCAGATGAAGACAAATACTTTGAGATACATGAAAAAATGACAAAACATAGAGTGAGCAGATCTGTCCCAGTTCAGTGAGATGTTTGGGGGGAGGCTCTCAATGTGGCAGCAGTTGTTGAAAAGCAATTTTGTCTTTGCTAAGATTTAGCCAAACTATTGGGATATGACAAGGACAGCAGATCTTAGAGTCTGGAAGGGCATGCAGCTGGCATGTCTGTCTACCTCGTAGCCCAACTCCGGACTAGTCACAGCAGGAGCACCTTGAACGAGAGGGTCAATCTGTGGCACTTCCAGTTAGGCTCTAGCATATGTGGGGGAAAGAGGGAGGAAACGATTAGGGCTGCTCTTGATGTAGTGATATTATAAAACCATAATATTCTGAAAATTTTTGGTTGACCTTAATAGAGCAAAAAGAAATTTATGCCCACTCTGGGAGGCTGAGGTGGGTAGATTGCTTAAGCTCGGGAGTTCAAGACCAGCCTGAGCAAGAATAAGACCCCATTGCTCCCAAAAATAGAAAATGAGCTGGGTGTTGTGGGCACTGTGTAGTCCCAGCTACTCAGGAGGCTGAGGCAAGAGGATCATTTGAGCCCAAAAGTTTGAGGTTGCTGTGAGCTCTGATGCCACAGCACTCTACCTAGGATGACAGAGTAAATAAAAACAAAAGAAAGAAATGTATATTAAGGATATTGATGGTATATTGGAAAAGGTCTTTAAGTTCAGTTGTTCATTAAGTATAGAAACATTCTTAACATATTTTAATCTTTTGTCCCCCTAACAAAAGCTGAGAAGATAGCATTTTATGATAATAGCTAAAATAATATTATGAAATATTCATATTACTATTATCATATTAATATTATTCAGGATTACTTTCTTTTGTAGGATGCCTTGTAATGCTTTATTAAGGATCACAACTGGTGAATGGCTTATTAGATGTCAGATTCATGATTTTTGAATTTTCATGTGCATGTAAATAATATGGCAATCGTATTAAAATGTAGATTTTGATTCAGTAGGTCTGCGGTGGGGCCTGAGAGTTCTGTATTTCTAACAAGCTACAAGATCATACCCATGCTGCTTATTCTCCAAACCCGCTTAGAGAAGTGAACGAGCCCATTCTTTCATGAGAACAGTAAATAAATAGTTCATTGTTAAAGTGCCCACTGAGTCCCTGAAATGCCATTATAATAAATAATTGATTTAAAACATATCTTAATAGTTCAGATACCAGCTGTAGATGGCAACAGAAAAAAAGTTAAAGATTGGGAATACAGAAATAGGCCAACAGGCCAGCAAATGTAAATTCTCTAGAATTAATCAGAGAAGGATTTTAGAAAATGGGATTAAGCAAATGGGTAATCTTTTCTGGGCTTCAGTTTTCTAGAATATCATTTCCTGGATCAGGGACTTTTTTGTCTCCTTACCTGTTTTGAGCTAGAATAGTGTTTAGCTCAAAATAGCCACTCAGTAAATATTTATTAAATTAGCAAATAATGCCAGGGGCCCTTTGGGATAGGGTAGAAATGACTTCGGAATCCCGATAGGTGAGAGTGACCAGACGGCCTTGCACAAACAGATAACCAAACTAGGATATTTCAGTGATGACTGTGAGGATGAGTAGGAGCTACATGATGCTTCATCCTTTGCAGAGAAGGGTGGCACTCTTAAATGAATACCTTGTCCCTGGGGTGGATGCCAATGGAATATTATGATCATGACTCAAGGATAAGTTTCCACAGTGGAGTCTGATTCATAGCCTACGTATTCCACTGACTGGTACTGTAGAACTGCGTGTCTGGAGAGAGGCTCGGATCAAGTTTTCTGAAAAGAAGATTGAATGGGCAAAGACTTTTAAGATCTTGTCTTTTTTTAAACAAAAGCCATTTGACTAGCGCTAAATTTATCACTGTCCATTGTTTAAATAACTCCCCTGTAGACTTGGTTCTCAGAGCAGGTCCTGGAGTTTTAAGTCACTGTTTTAGCTAAGAATGACCTTTACTTTTATACCAAGGCTGAAAGACTGAACCCGCTTAAGAAGTCACAAAGCTTAATGGAAACTCAAGTCATCTTCAAAGCAAAAAGTTTAACAAGTATTTATCAGAAATAGAATATGTGCCTGCTATAGTGGTAAACACTCTTCCTGGATTTGAAGAGTTTATAACTGAGGTGAGAAGACAGCATATTCCATAGAAAACAGCCAGAAAGCAGTGCTATAATATAGAGTCATATCCGTGCACCTCCTCCAGGCAGACAGACCCTAACCATTGAGACATACGATTGCCTCTATAATTGTTAATTAAGTTTAATTCTTATTGAGGTAACGTATGTGTCTGTTTTAAAAGTCAGTTGTCCTTTCTTTGAATATTTTCTTTCTTTTTCTCTGTGTTCTCTCTTCCTAGAATTTTTACTAGCCAAAGTTTGCCCTTCCCAGATCTTATAATTTTCTCTTTTGTTTTCTGCTTCTTGGCTTCCTTATTCTACATCCTGGAAGATTTCTGCCAAGTTTCTCCTTTCCTTTAATTTTAAAATTCTGGTTATTTTGATTTTATAGAGTTCTTTCTTATTTTGTGACGATTCCCTATTCTTAACATCCTGCTTGTTTTATAAACGCAATCTCTTGTTTTGTCTGAGAATATTTTACTTTACATTTTGTTTTTGTTTTAAAGTTTTGTTTGGGTCCTACATTGTCTCTGGTTCCTGCTGATCCTTTTGCTGTTTTTATTGTTATTTGTTTCTTTTTATTAAGAGACATTTTCTTTTTTTCTTTTTTTATTTTTTTGAGACAGAGCCTCAAGCTGTCACCCTGGATAGAGTGCAGTGGCATCACAGCTCACAGCAACCTCCAATTCCTGGGCTCAAGCGAGTCTCTTGCCTCTGCCTCCCAAGTAACTGGGACTACAGGCGTCCACCACAACACCCAGCCATTTTTTCGTTGTAGCCGTCATTGTTGTTTGGCGGGACCGGGCTGGATTCGAACCTGCCAGCTCAGGTGTACGTAGCTGGCGCCTTAGCGCGTTGAGCCACAGGCGCTGAGCCTATTAAGAGACATTTTCTTTGAGGTATCTGTTGTTCATATTTGAGATGAGTCACTAGGAACTTGCCTGGAGTTTCTGTAAGTACATGGGGCTTTTCCACTGTGGGCTTCACTGTTGGGAGATCTCCAACTATCAGTATCTTTTTTTCTGAGATCAAATTTTGTTTCTCCAGAGAAGGATCTTCCAATAATTATAGTTAGTGACAAGCTAAAGTAAAGGTCATTTTTTACTATAGGTTCTGCAACTGAGGTAATTTGAGGTAAACCATGTTTTAAAAGTGACATTTACTTAATTCTAAAGGTGCTCATGATAATTTAATTACCCTGCATTTATGAGATGCTTTATTTTCATACCTGTTGTCTGCATACCTTCTAGAAACCTATGTGCCCCTAGGAAGACTAAACATTGCTTAGAAAATGTTATTTCCTTAACATATTTCTCAACTTCTTACATTCTTGGCAATACATGTAAATGTAAATAAGCGTGTCTGTTACTCAGAGGAAGAGAATCAACTTACTGCAAATGTATTTGGAAATAGAATAAGGAGGAAGAGACCATATTGGCTCACTGACAGAGTTCAATATGAGATATTCACTAACACTGGGATTTGAAACCTCAATTCTGATTTTTAACTGGGAGAAAATGTTAGTATATTCTTTTGTAAACTATGTATCTGTGGAAGTTTAAAGCAATTAATGTATTTTATATGCTATACTTCAAAAACCTCTGAGATGGTGATTATCTCCATATTAGAAACAAGGAGGAAGCTCAGAAAAGTTAAAATGACTTGCTCAAGATCTTAACTCTGTTAAGTGTCATACTTGGAACAAAATTCAGCTCTATATGTATTCTCAAACACCTTTCTACTGTACAAGTAGTCAAAGGACTTTTATCCTGCAGTAGGATTCTATTGGATAAAACTACTTGGTTATTTTGGTAAAAATAGCATCAGGAAGAAAAAAGTTATCTAAAGGAAAAATTCTATTCAGAATTACAGACTGACTACAGTCTGATGAATAATTTTTATACTCTGAAGAATGTATAGTGTAGATCGTGTTGGGTTTCTTTAATTGTCATTGTTGAGTGAAAACTGAGTTTAAGGATTATTATCGAACACATTACTAGAGAACCAGTTTCTCTTTCAAATATTTCTTTTCCTTTTCTTCTGAATGTGACTCAAGGTTTATAATTACTTTGTTCTTTGTGATTACTTTATTGATTAAATAGCAAATATGTGTTTTACCTCTTGGAACACTGTGAATTTCATCTTCATGCTCTTTTTCTTTAAAAATACTATAAACTGGGTGGTGCCTGTGGCTCAGTGCGTAGGGTGCTGGCCCCATATACCAAGGGTGGCAAGTTCAAATCTGGCCCTGGCTAAAATGCAACTAGTCCTTTGACTACCCAAATCATTATAAGCTACCTTTTGTTTTTTTTTTTTTTCCAGATATTTTAAAACTTTTTATTACAGAAAATTTCAAATACAGACAAAAGCAGAAAGAATAATGGAATGAACCCCACATGTGCTTCACACAGTTTCAAAAGATATCAATAGGTTCGGCGCCTGTAGCTCAAGCAGCTAAGGTGCCAGCCACATACACCTAAGCTGGTGTTCAAATCCGGCCCAGGTCCATCAAACAACAATGACGGCTACAACCAAAAAATAGCCGGGCATGCGGCTGGCACCTGTAGTCCAAGTTACTTGGGAGGTGGAGGCAGGAGAATCACTTGAGCCCAGGAGTTGGAGGTTGCTGTGAGCTGTGATGTCACAGCACTCTATCCAGGGCAACAGCTTGAGGCTCTGTCTCAAAAAAAAAAAAAAAATACCAACAGTTTGCCAGTCATTTCATCCCTCTCCTTTCCTTTTTTTCTGGAAACTTTTATAAAAAATAGATCTTATACATTATCTCTTACTCTTTAACACTTCAGAATGCACCTGCAGTGGATAGGTACTTTTTACTTATATAAAGCCACTATACAATTATAACATTTAACAAAATAGACAGTAATTATTAAGTATTTTGACTGGATCTATCGCTAAGTCATCTAAGTCATTTTCTTATTGATGACATTCAAGATGGGTACATCCTCCTTTGACTTCTGTCTGTGTAATTCTTCATCTATTTTATGATGTTCACATCACTTTGGGGCTGAGTATGCCAATTGTTTGCCATCAGATTTTCTGCTTTTTTAATCAGATAACTTTTGATAATATATTTGTTAGCAATGTAATTGAGATTTTTCCTTTGGAACCTAAAACTTAAGAAGTTCAGACTTGGAATTTATCACCTAATCATGCTTTATCTCAGCCTTAATCACCACATTGAATTTAGGATTCAAGCATCTGGAGCTCAGGACCCGTTGCTCAGTGGTTAGGGCGCTGGCCACATGCACTGGGGCTGGTGGGTTCAAACCCAGCCAGGGCCTACTAAACAACAATGACAACAATAACAACAACAACAAAAAAGTAGCCAGGACTTGTGGCGGGCACCTGTAGTCCCAGCTACTAGGAGGCTGAGGCAGAAGAATCACTTAAGCCCAAGAGTTTAAGGTTGCTGTGAGCTGTGATGCCACGGCACTCTACCAAGGGCAACATATGAGACTCATCTCAAAAATATATATATATCTGGGATACCACCTTCCTCTTTCCTGGGCAGAGTTGAAAATAAACCCTATGTTTAAATAGCTGTATTAATTCCTCTTATATCTTCTCTAGGTCTTAATTTTCATATTTTTAAAATAGGAAATTTATGAAACTTTTTAAAGAATTGTTTTATGAATTAGAAATTTTAAATGTTTGGGAATTGATGCTCAATAAAAAGGAGTTATCATTATCTATCTTATATTGTTGTGGGAGTATCTGAGGGCACATTGCAAACTGTGAAGTACCACAATACATAACATAATAGTCGTTTTTTTGTATACACAAACAGAATCGTATATGCAATTAAGAACCAAACTAACCACTTAGGAAATGCATGATAAGAACAAATTATTAAAAAGTCATGTAAAAATGTATAGACTGCAGATCTAGTTAAGTACTTCTTGCTAAGACTCTAACATGAAAATCAAGGTGTATTTTCAAAGGAATATCGCTTTTCTAAAGCTCTATGAAAAGCTTAAAACCATAATTCTCTTTCCTTAGATTCACAAATCTTGAATATACATATATGTATATTCTTGGGGACAAAACTATGTCTAGACAAGATCTATAGTGGCACCCGTAGCTCAGTGGGGAGGGCGTCGGCCACATACACCGAGCCTGGCCTGTTCAAACCCAGCCTGGGCCAACTGAAATCAACAATGACAACAGCAACAAAAAAATAGCCAGATGTGGGCATCTGGAGTCCCAGCTACTCCGGAGGCTGAGGTAACTTTTGTTAACCTCAAGAGTTTGAGGTTGCTGTGAGCTGTGATACCACGGCACTACCAAGGGCAACGTAGTGAGAGTCTGTCTCAAAAAATAAATAAATAAAGACAAGATCTACTAAGGAGGACAAAAATAAATAGGAACTATTATTAATTAAAATTGAAATAAATAAGAAAATTAACAGGAGGTTATTATCAGCTAAAAAGTCCTATATGTGGGCCACAAGCCCACATAGAATATGCAATTATTAGTAATTCTAAAGCTAACCCTTTTGTGTTTTTATCCCTCACTGAAAATATTTACTCACGATGATCTTATGTCATTGGTAGAACCAGCTTCTAGACATAAAGTGGTAGGTTTTTTCTCTTCAGTGTATAAAGAATTCCAGATGTCCCAAGAATTAAGATATCACAGTCTTCACTAACTGCATTGTTTTCACGTAAATGAGTTTATAATCTGTGAAGACATTAAAATAAACACCTTATTTTATAAAAGACACTGTTACAAATTGGTTTTTATCTTATTCTTCATCTTTAGGAAGAGAAACATGTTCTAGCTATTATCTGTGTTTTATGTTTTCAACAAAATATTATATTTACAAAAGGAAACGTACCCTAGTATGCTCATTTATCTTCATACTGAAATGGTTAGTTGGCTGTGTTGATAGGGTAAAACCAAAGTAATTCGGCTATTATAGTTTATATTTATATAATTACTCTCTTTGGGACACACATAAAAACCCAACTTTATATGATTCATGTAAGCAAGCCAATTTTGTGGTTTTTAAAAAGACTTATTATAGCTATCCTTTACTGAAAGTAATTATGCCTTTGGCTCTTAGGGTTTTTTTCTTTTTAACCTTCTAAAGTTAATTTGGGTATTAATCTGGAGTAATACTTGAAATATTATCAGACAGGTGGTAAACTGCTGAAATACGCTGATATCACAATTCTGAGACAAGACAATCAAATCTATTTATTCACTACATATAACTTAAATTTCCCAAGCTTTACCAGCCTGCAGGACCAGTGGAGACAAAATGACAATTATGACCTAAATTTCACTGACTGAGCCCTTCTTTTCTGCTCACACAAGATCGCAAGCAGCTATAAAGTACTCTGTGGTATTTCTGGGTTCCCAAATGATGGCTCCCAAGCAGGCCTGACAAATCCAAGTCATATTTCCAGGCACGAGATCGTTGTCATTTTGGGGTACTACTGTGTCCCATTGGGTTGTGGTTCTCCCTCCTTTCCTAGGTTGGGTTCTTTCCTGGAAACATCCTAATAAAGCTTATTTCAGCCTTTCCATTGGTAGAATAGACCAACCTAGTTAAAAAGAAAAAAAATGGAGTCATGATTCTGAATACAGTGTGGTGGGGAGTCAGTCAGCCCTGAGAACATGTCTGAATCCCAGAGATGGCAAAAACTAAGAACTAAAACCATAAAGTACTATCTTACTGAAAAATTTTCTAAAATGCCATTGTCCAGTACTGTAGCCAGTAGCCACATGTGGCCATTGAGATTTAAATTAATTTAAGTTAAATCAGATGGCCAGTGCCATGGCTCATGCCTGGAATCCTAGCACTCTGGGAGGCTGAGGTAGGTGGATTGCTTGAACTCAGGAGTTCCAGACTGGCCTGAGCAAGAGTGACACCCCATCTCTACTAAAAATAAAAAAAAATAAAAAACTAGCCAGGTTGGGTGGTAGGTGCTTGTGTTGCTAAAGCCCAAGACTTTAAGGTTGCTGGGAGCTGTGATGCCAGAGATTCTGTCTCCAAAAAATAAATCAGATTTAAAGTTCAGAACTTCTTTTGTACTAGGCACGTTTCAAGTGCTCAATAGCTACATGTAATTAGTGGCACCTGCCTTGGGCAGCCCAGATGCCATTGCCATTACTGTGAGAAGTTCCATGGGACAGGATTCCTCTAGATTCTAGAATGTTCCATTCCCACTCCCAAGGCACTGATCCTCCTGCAGCTGCAGTTGTGACCCTGCCCCATTTGGTGAGGGAAGACACCTAAAGGCGTAGTATTTGGTACTTGTGGCTGAGGGAGTGGAGCCACATCCCACTGGCCGTATTTTCCTCCTCTGGACCCGCCTTCATGCTTGAGCAAGAAAAATGTTGGTTTTAAAGGGATCCATTGAGTTCTTGTTTTCTTAAACAACAGTAACTTACCTCCCTTCTTTTATTTCCTGTTCTCATTGATATATTTTTCAGTAAAAATCACATGAGTTTTCAACCCGAAGGGAAATCTTAAAAGCTGTTTATAGATCAGCTAAACTTACATTTGATCAGAAAACCAGGTAATTGAATTATAAGAATAATCAATTTGTACTTCTGACATTTTTTTAAAAGCTGAGAAAATCTTAATCATTTCGAAAAGTAAAAATTGTTAGAGAAAACATTTTATGCTACCACAACCTAAAGTAGTCTTATACTGATGTTTACTACAAAAAGAGAAGAGGAAGAAAAACTACTTTGGGAATTATTTGATAATTATTTTGTTTGTTTAGAAATAATCTTTGGCCTTCTGTACAACCTTTATATGCACTGTGTTCATTGCTCTGAGACCAGATCTTTGTTTTCACTGATCACTGTGCATCAATTATGCTTAATACTATTTGTTGATCATAGAGAAATGACTGTTGAAAATATTATAACAAACAGATTTTGCTTTTCAAATGTCTTTTGTTGCAAAATAAAAAAAAAAGAAGACATTAGCTCAAGTTTTGATAGGGCAATGTCAGCAAAGAAGACAAAGAACACAGGATAGTTTGAAATCATTAAAGAAGGTTCAGAAAGTTGAAATGATCGTAGCTTCAGCTTTGATTAATCTTGAATTATTGACAGTGTTCTCCACCCCCATTAATGCTAGTGCTGTTTAATACACAGAAAATAAATTTCAGATTCAGTAACCTTTAATGATGATTATGGCTGGAATCTGCAGCTGTAAATCTCACAACCTGATGATGAGCTAAGTAATGACTTCCTATGATGTGCAGTATGTTCCTGCGACTTGCACCATATGGAAAAACTTAGGAATTATTTTTAACCTTTCTTTTAAACATTGTTTAAGGGTGGCACCTGTGGCTTAGTGGGTAGGGCGTCAGCCCCATATACCAAGGGTGGCGGGTTCAAACCTGGCCCCGGCCAAACTGCAACAACAACAAAAATGGCCAGGCATTGTGGCAGGTGCCTATAGTCCCAGCTTCTTGGGAGGCTGAGGCAAGAGAATCGCCTACACCCAAGAGCTGGAGGCTGCTGTGAGCTGTGATGCCACAGCACTCTACTGAGGGTGACAAAACGAGACTCTGTCTCAAAAAAAAAGTCATTTAAACATTCTCTTATTTAAATTATTAAATTGGGGTAGTTTTGTCAGAATCTAAATCCACTTGAGTTGTAGATTTCACTTCTCACGGATGTATTTTTTATTATTTTTTATTTTTTTATTTTTTGTAGAGACAGAGTCTCACTTTATTGCCCTCAGTAGAGTGCCATGGCATCAAACAGTCAGCAACCTCCAGCTCCTGGGTTTAGGCGATCCTCTTGCCTCAGCCTCCCGAGTAGCTGGGACTACAGGCGCCCACCACAACGCCTGTCTATTTTCTGTTTTGTAGTTCGGCCGAGGCAAGACTTGAACCCGGCACCTTCGGTATATGTGGCCAGTGCCCTACTCGATGAGCCATAGGCGCCACCCACAGATGTATTTTTTAATTTGGGGGTAGTATCAAATGTTGTAAAATTGCGGCACTTAAAAAACAGATTCTGTAAAATAGTCTGATCTAGCAGTTTTCAACCTATGGGTCATGATCCACAGGAACTGTATGAAAAGGCTGAGGCATTAGGAAGGTTGAGAACCACTGGTCTAATCTGTCAAACTTGACAAATTATGTGTAGATTCCAAACTGTAGATTCCATATCCCTAGGAGTGTGGCTCCTGGCCACCAGAGGGTATGAGTGCTCAGGGGCAACTGGGGACAGCTGGGGACAAGTGTGTAGGGGAAAGCTTGAACTGCTCTGTATGTGGAAGACAACTTCCCACAACTTGAAGAAAACACAGTTCAGTCCTTGCAGCAGGAAAGCCAGACATTTTACTAAAAGTCTAATGTTTCCCAGGAACATTAGACTTAGAGCTATGAGAAACATGGGCAGGAAAATTAATAATGCAGTGTGGAGCCCAAACATTACCAGTTACCAAATTGGGGGCAGAAAGCTAAATTCAAGGCCAAGTTGAAGGAGGCAGTCAGGTTGCAGGGATGTGAGCCATTACAATCATTGCACAATTCTGTTGAACATACTGGCCCGTTAGAAATGGGCAAGAAGGACTTAAGAGTCTAGTGCCTGAAAAGTCAAGGGAAATCTGATATCGTCTACTTTAGGTATAATATTTCCTGTCACAATTGCTAATTTATTTTCATAATGCTGGAACTATTACTGTTCTCTTCCTGGTAAATTCCCTCCACATCATAGAGTACTTCCTCAGATCTAAATAAGTAGTTTTCACAAAAGAGGAATTGAGACAGAGATGTACCTCTAAGCATTAAATACCTAAAAGGCAAGGCACATTGGAATAGAACAAAGAATAAGTTTTCCTCCACCCCTCTTGGTGTATAGAATTTCGTACTTTTCCTTTACAGGTTTCTCACGTGGTTTAGTTATATGTGCGTGTTTGTCAACCCTGAAAGACTGTAGGCTCCGTGACATGAGAAACACCCTTCTGCACTTAGCACAGAGCCTGGCTGTAGAAGACTGCCGCTAACATTTGTTGACCTCCAGTTTACCATGTAGTTAGAGTGGGGAGAGAACTGTAATACAGGTGTTAAAATAGATACAAGGTAAAAGAGAATTACAGAGTAGGAATTTAGCAATTTAGTCTCATCAGGAAAATTTTCATTAAAGTGGCATTGAGCTGGGCCTCATAAGCAGATAGGATTTACATAGGCAGTGATTAGAAAGAAACTTCCCAGAAAGAGGCTGCAGATTGAGTTTGTGAAGGTAAAATATAAGATGTTTTTCCCTCAGGTATTAGGGAGGCTTATGTTAATAGATAAGACTACAGGGTAGGTCGGAAAAATAAACATAGAGGGCCCAGAATCCCATGCTAATAAATTTATGGCTTTTCTTCTGGACCAATATTTTGAAATGTTTTCTTCGCCAGTCTATATATAAATATATGAATATAAAATTCATCCTACTGAAAAATAAGTTCTATAATGACATGTGCTGTATCTCGGAATATCATAATGCATGCTAGTAAATCTAACTACTTTTTAAAGTCCTGTAGGAAATAAATTTTTAACTTGGTTTAACCAAATGTATCCCAATTATATGACCTGCTCATTTATCGTCAGCTGTTTAGAGCCATTGTTGTGGGGCAGCGCCTGTGGCTCAGTGGATAGGGCTGTGGCCTCATATACCAAGGGTGGCTGGTTCAAACCCGGCCCCAGATAAACTGTAACAAAATAATACCCGGGCGTTATGGCGGGTACAAGAGAATCTCTTGAGCCCAGGAGTTGGAGGTTTGCTGTGAGCTGTGTGGCGCCACAGCACTCTACAGAGGGTGATAAAGTGAGACTCTGCCTCTAAAAAAAAGAAGAAGAAGAAAAAGAGCCCTTGTTTACTCTTTCTGGTTTTCTCTAAGAACTAAGAAGAATAGAGATGTGGTTCTCAAGGTGTGTTGCTGGACCAGATGCATTAGTATCACCTGAAAACTTACAAGAACTGCAAATTCTGTCTCCATCCTAGATTTAATGAATCAGAAGCTGGGGGTGGAGCCCAGTGATCTGTCTTTAAAAAGCCTACCGGGTGATTCTGACACACACACAAGTTCAAGCTGCATCTTGCAACTCCAGGTTGGGAGCAAAAGCTTCCAGGGTACCTTTCTTAGCTACTGTACAGCTTCCCTTTATCACTTTCAAGGGATGGTTTTCCAGTTATCCATTTCAAAGTTCATCTTTTCACAGTTACTTTTTAAATTAAATATCTGCGATTTTACACAGTTATGCTCTTTGGTTTCTTAAAACTGAAGTCACTATATCTTCTGCAACAGTGGCACCTATCTACTAATTTAATATCTGATTTAAACTGCAGGGATAATTCTCCAGAGAATATTAGCTTTTATCTCTTCACAAGGTCACCTTTTCTTTTCCTTAATAGTTTGGCAGATAACTTCTAGAAAGAAAAAATTAATATAATTTATTAGACCTCAGAAACGTGAATCTCTGTGACTATTTTCAATCAAGATTTGAATACTTGAGAGACTTTACCTAACAAATGCAATTAGTGTAACCTGGATTCTTGTACCCTCAATGAATCCCCAACAGTTTAAAAAAAAAAAAAAAAAGATTTGAATACTTTTCCTTTTTTTCTTTTTTTTGGCCAGGTTTGGGTTTGAACCTCTCACCTCTGGCATATGGGGCCATCACCCTACTCCTTTAAGCCACAGGTGCCGCCCTACTTTTCTTTCCTTTCAGAAAGAACTTTTATCCCTTTTATTGGTTATTTAGCTGTGGGCATCTCATGTTTATATTATAGCTTGATACATTCAGTCCTTCTGTCATTTTCCTTTGTTTAGAAATATCAATCTGAAACAGTGTTAGAAGTGGCAGCAAAGTTGAAATAAATGCAAAACCTTTTTCTTACCTTTCATAGTCATTTGGCTTAGGAACTTATAAATTCCTTCTAAAAGTGTTGGATATATTAAATTTTAACTTTGAAAATAATTATAAAATCCTATTTATGTTTGATACAATATAACCTCCAATTCCTGTTACTACTTTTCTGCTTCAGGTCCCTTCTTTTCTGTAGCATAATAAAAAATGATTTATATTTTTAAATCCTCACAGTAAATTACAAATGAAACTTTAAAGCATGTAAAGATAAACTTGTCATGCTAATGTCATCTGTTTTTACAAGTCTGTGATAATTAAAAAGTAGAGAACCCTAAAGAAACTGAAATTCAGAGTAAGATAACTCAAATTGAAACTGATTTAGGTAGTGGTCTCTCCTGATCCTCACCCTACAAACCAGTCTGTTAG
Source organism: Arctocebus calabarensis (assembly GCA_963573935.1). Classification (NCBI taxonomy): domain Eukaryota; kingdom Metazoa; phylum Chordata; class Mammalia; order Primates; family Lorisidae; genus Arctocebus; species Arctocebus calabarensis. The sequence goes on from CAUYON010047910.1 coordinate 31,356, forward strand.
GTACCAATCTCTTTAAAGATGTGAGGATTAGGCTCGGCTCCGGTAGTACAGTGGTTACGGCACCAGACACATACACCAAAGTTGGCAGGCTTGAACCCGGCCCAGGCCAGATAAACATCAATGACGATTATAACAAAAAATAGCCAGGCATTGTGGAGGGCACCTGTAGTCTCAGCTACTTGGGAGGCTGAGGCAAGAGAATGGCTTAAGCCCAAGAGTTTGAGATTGCTATGAGCTGTGACAGCACAGTACTCTACTGAGGGTGACATAGTGAGACTCTGTCTCAAAAAAACAAAAAAAGAGATGTGAGGATTAGGCTGGGTGTGGTAGCACTCTATGGAGGTGGAGGTCTTGGAGTTCAAGACCAAGAACAAGACCCCATATCTATTAAAAATAGAAAAAAATTAGCTAGGCATTGTAGTGAGTGTAGGCCCTTCTACTGGGGAGGCTGAGGCAGGAGGATTGCTTGAACCCAGGAATTTGAGAATGCAATGGGCTAGGTACTGAGGCCAGGGTACTCTAGCTGTATGGCAGCAAAGTGAGACTCTGTCTCCAAAAAGAAAAGAAAAATGTGAAAGTTGCTAAGGGCTGTAAAAAAACTTGTCAAAATATCTACTTTTTATGTGTCCAAAATAAGAAAACATTAACCTTTTAGAAGAATGAGAGTTTAAAGTTCACCATAAATAAAGAAGTTCCTAGATAATTTCAATTTTAGTCTTTATAACTTTGGAGTTCTTGTTTGTTTTTAGCAGTCTGGGGCTGGGTTTGGAACCCACCAGTGCCCTGGTGCATGTGACCGGTGCCCTACCCACTGAGCTATGGGTGCCACCGTAGCTTCAGAGTTCTTTACTCTTGGTCTTTCAATGACCTCTGAAGTATCTCTTGATCTCTTAGCTTAATTTAAATATGATTAATAATATTTATTCAATTTCTTTTCTTTTCTTTCTTTTTTTTTTTTTTCTTTAGTCTTCTAGCTTTATCCTGCATTACGTCAGGCCCTTCTTTGTGTGTTCCAACCACTATCTTTTTTGCCCCTTTTAAAAAACATTTTAGATTAACATGAGGGTACAAACGATTAGGTAACAATGTTTGCATTTGTTAGATAAGATCCCTGTTATAATCGTATCCCAAACCCAGGAGGTGTGCTATATTCAATTTCTTTTCTTACTGTCCCAGTTTTTTTTTTTAGAATTAGATGATCTATACAGAGAAATCATGACATTTGCACATACAGGATTTGAATACTGCTCTGTGAAGACAGTAGTTATTAGCATTAAGACATTAAGGCAGGGCTCGGCGCCTGTGGCTCAAGCAGCTAAGGCGCCAGCCATGTACACCTGAGCTGGCGGGTTTGAATCCAGCCCGGGCCTGCCAAACAACCATGATGGCTGCAACCAAAAAATGGCCGGGCGTTGTGGCGGGCACCTGTAGTCCCAGCTACTTGGGAGGCAGAGGCAGAAGAATCACTTGAGCCCAGGAGTTCGAGGTTGCTGTGAGCTGTGATGCTACAGCACTCTACCCA
>CAUYON010047911.1:0-26787 GCA_963573935.1 Arctocebus calabarensis
AACAGGTTAAGGCGCCAGCCACGTACACCTGAGGTGGCGGGTTCAAACCCAGCCCGGGCCCACCAAACAACAATGATGGCTGCAACCAAAAAATGGCCGGGCGTTGTGACGGGTGTCTGTAGTCCCAGCTACTTGGGAGGCGGAGGCAAGAGACTCGCTTGAGCCCAGGAATTGTAGGTTGCTGTGAGCTGTGATGCCATGGCCATCTATCCAGGGTGACAGCTTGAGGCTCTGTCTCAAAAAAAAAAAAAAAGAATCCATATTCAAACTCATGTTCAACTGTAACAGGTCATTAATGTCATCTTTCTATACTTAGTATAGCATTAGAAAAAAATTTACATTTTCTAATGAATGAAAAACCAATTTCTTTATGTACAAATCTATTGAGATATGCTCTATTTCATTTTCTTCTGTGACAATGAAAATGATGATTTTTATATTAACACTGACCTACTGTATATGAGGTACAAAGTTGTAGACCGCCTCTATCACAATAAAAAAGACTTTTTGCAAGCAAGAATACATTTATAATAGTGCAATCAGTAGCAACACATAACTCTTTTCATCCCTCCAAGATTCTCACCTCAAACAATGTGGTTTACCAACTCCAAAGCAAGCATTAGAAGTGTACAGACTAGGGAAAGGCTTTTAAATCATACACAATTCCTCCTGAGGGCTCCAGTGCCGATCCTGAGCACTGGGGAGTAGCATCTACCATTCTACTATCTAGCACATCAGTGTCTGTGCATAGACTCTTAAAACAGTTCTAACTCTAAGATCACCATCTCTGAAATGTCTCTGACATATTCTATCTTATTCCTTCATTTCCTTGCTATTATAAAACTTCTTTGTCCTTACCAAGTTCCTGTAATCCTTTCATTCTCCTCTTTTCAAAACCACCAACATACTTTTGACTTTGTTTTCCTTCCTACTTAGCATTTCAGATTCCTCTTCAGAGAAAGATGTGCCCAGACCACAAGGCCTTATCATCTGGTCCCAAAAGAACAGTTGTGTCAGAATATAACACATTATATCCTCTCTGACCATACCTTCAGCATCTTCTTCTCTTTTTCTTCCCAATCTCTAGTCAGGAGTCAACAGTTTTGTTATACCCTTGCTCTTTCTACATTCTCTCCTCTTCATAAATGTATCTATTTCCAGACCTTGAACTATCCCATGTCTAAATTATTTACACAAAAAAACACTAACACTACTGGCAATATTCAGTCCTGCGCTATCAGTCTTCAAGACAGTTCTATTAGGATATCTCACTAACTCAACACTCACTAACTCAACATAATCCAAAATCCTTAATTTAACATCATCCACTACTCCCACTCTTCCCCCAAAAGAAATTTACTCAATTCTTTGGACTTCTTTAACTTGGTAGCAGTACCAAATCACTTAGGATTTAAGATCATCTTTAAATTAAAGGAAAGTAATGGAATATTTATTAATCAGTTCAGTCAATTTTTGATTGGGTGCAAAAGGTTGATAAATAGCTGCATCTCATCAAAAGGATACAACGTAGCCATTTTCATTCTACACCTTTGATGGTACACTGCTTTGGTATTCTGCACAGGGCTTGAAGTCTGAAATCAATCCCCCACACCCACCTCCAGTATTACAACTTAACAAGGAAACCAAAATAATTCCATTTTTCCCCATATCTAGTGGAATCCTGAGTTAGGAATAAGCACAAAATAGTTAAATTTTAGTTACTATTGTAAAAAATTCTGTAGTAGTCTATACTTAAAACGTAGTTCTCACCTCGAATAATGAGAATCATATCTCCTTACTGGTTGTTGTGAAGACTGTATGACACATACAGGTGCCCCAAATTTTCCAAAATTAATGAGAGAAACCACAGGACTAATCCATGAAGCTCAGAGAACACCAAGCAGGATAAATACTAGAAACTCTGTAGGTAGGCATACGATATTCAAACTACAGAAAATCAAAGACAAAGAAAAAAAATCTTGAAAGAAGTCAGAGAGAAACCACTATACTACAGAGGGACAAGGGTAAGACTTAATTAGACTTCTCATCAGTAACCACGCAGACAATTAAACTGGAGGGAAATATTTAAAGCACTGAAGGAAAAAAAACACCAACCTAAAGTTTTAAATTCAGTGAAAGTATTCTTCAAAAATGAAGGAAAAATAAAGACATTTTCAACAAACAAAAACTAAGGGCATGTCAAGGTGGCTATGCCTGTAATCCTAGCACTCTGGGAGGCTGAGGCAGGAACTCAAGAGTTCAGGAGTTTAAGACCAGCCTCAGCAAGAGTGAGACCTTGGCTCTACTAAAATTAGAAAAAATCAGCCAGGCATCGTGGCAAGTGCATATAGTCCCAGCTATTCGGAAGGCTGAGCCAGGAGGATTGCCTGGGTCCAGGAATTGAGAGGCTGCAGTAAGCTATGATGATGCCACTGCACTCTAGCCAGGGTGAAAGAGCAAGCCTCTATCTCCAAAAACAAATCAAAAAACCCTGAATGAATTTGTCACCAGTAGATAGGTCTTGCAAAAAAATGACAAAATAAGTTATTTAGAGAGAAGAAACCATGAATATTACAGGTCAGAAACTCAGATCTACATAAGAAGTATCAAAACATTAACAAATTAGGGTGAAACAAAATCTTTTTTTTTCTTATTCCTATCTGATTCTAATTGATAAATGTTCGAAATAATAGCAACAAGGTATGGGATAATATTACTAAGTAAAATGAATGGCAGTAATGTTACAATAGACGGGAAGGAGGAACTAGGGACACTGTTAAAAGGTACCTGTACTACCTGTTACATGACATTAGTGTCATTTAAATGTAGACTTGAATCAGTTGTAAATGTATACAACAAACTCTGGGACAACCACTTGAAGTTTTTTTATAATGAAGTGTTAACTGATGTACTAAGAGAGGAAAGAAAATAGAACCATATAAAATGCTCATTGAAAGTCAGAGAAAAAGTTTTTTAAAAGGGAAACAAAGGGGCGGCACCTGTGGCTCAAAGGGGTAGGGCGCCAGCCCCATATGCCAGAGGTAATGGGTTCAAACCCAGCACCGGCCAAAAACTGCAAAAAAAAAAAAAAAAAAGCAAATACAATGAATACAAATCAGTGACAAATAGGGTAGATATGATCTAATCATATCAATAACCACTTTAAAGTGAATGGTCCAATGACCCTAATTAAAAGACAGAGACCATGAGAGGAGATTAAAACAACAAGACCCAATAATGATATAAAGAAACCCACATATCAAGGCATAGGCTGATTAAAAATGAAGGGGTGGTGAAAGACAGACCAGGCCAACATGAATACAAAGAAAGCTGGAGTTGCTGTATCAGTCTCAGACAAAACAGACTTCCAAGCAAGGGAAATTATTGGGGATAAAGAAAGGCATTACATTATAATAACCAGGTAAATTCTCTAAGATCTAATAATCCTTAACGTATATGCACTAACAGAACATCAAGATATGTGAGGCAAAACTCATAGAACTTCAAAGAGAAAAAGACAAATCTATTTCGACAGTTGGAGACTTTACTATTCCTCTATCAGTAATTGACAGGTCTAATAGTCAGAAAATCAGTTAAGAATATGGCTGAACTCAATGACATCATTGATCAACTGGAGCCAATTTATATTTATATGATATTTTACTCAACAACAGCAGAATATACATTCTTCTCAAGCTCATATAAACCATTCACTGAGAATAGACCATATTCTGGTCTATAAAAATGTTTAAAGAATAGAAATTATACAGTATACGGTCTTAGACCATAATGCAATTAATCCAGAAAACAACAGCAGAAAGACAGATGGAAAATTACAAAATTTTGGAGATTAAACACAATTCTAAGTAACACGTGGTTCAGAGTCTACAGAGAAATGTTTTAATAGTTTCAACTAAATAAAATGAAACTACAATTTATCAAAATTTGAGGGATGCATCAAAAACAGTACTTAGAGGAAAATTTATAGCACTTAATGCACATAAAGATGCTCAACTTACAATGGGGTTACATCTCAATGAATCTATATCATTAAGTCAAAAATACATTTAATACACCCAACCTACAAACATCGTTACTTGGCCTACCCTATCCTAAACATGCTCAGAACATTTACAATAGCCTATAGATTGGCAAAATCATCTAACACAAAGCCTACTGTATCAGAGTGCTGACTATCTCATGTACCTTATTGAATATTGTACTGAATATGAAAAATAGAATTTATATGTACTCAAAGTACACTTTCAAGTACACTTTCTACTGAATGCATGTCACTTTCACAAAATGGTAAAGCCATGGTAAGTCAGTCTGTATTAGAAAAGTAGAAGGACCTAAAATCAATAATTTAAGTTCCTGCCTTAGAATAGTAGAAAAAGAGCTATATATAAGTATAAGACAAACAGAAGAAAAAATAATTTTAAAAATCAAGGCAGAAATCAATGAAAGGGAAAATAGGACTCTAGAGAAAAATTAATGAAACAAAATGATGTTCTTTGAAAATATCAACAAAATTGATAAATTTGTATTCATGTATCATGATGTACCCCACAGAGCTTTTAATTTGGCTATAAAAAAAATGAATGCTAGCCTTCATCCTCAATTAAAATATAAAACACTTCACTTGTTCCTCTCTTTATGCTTAACTTTTCCACATTCTCTGGCATAATTTCTAGCATATGTATTTTATAAAAATTTACCCCCCAAAATGCATAACACAACAGTTGTCCCTATTTAAAAGAGTGGTAAAGAAAAAAGCTTACTTTTGTAGCACGAAGTGAAAAATCTAACAGGTTTTATATTTTTTGGCAGAGGAATCAAACAAGTTAATCCATGCCCTGACATGTAAGCTTTTTTCTTCTTTTCAAATGAGTTAGTCAACACAGAAACATTAAACTAAAGGAACACATCTGGGAAACTGTTGCTCAGGAGAAAAGAATGGCTACAATCTGGACTACTGTCTCTCTCTCTCTCTCTCTCTCTCTCTCTCTCTCACACACACACACACACACACACACACACACACAACTTTGCTGCAATCATCAAGCAATGGACGTCAGCACAAAATACACCTCCTTAGAATTCCTTCAGGACCGTTAGTTTAAGAAACAGCATCTTGGCAGCTTTGAATAGAAGGCGGAAAAGCAAATTTGAAATCACACATATCTGTGTTAAAATTCTACCTCCATTTCTGTTAGCTATGTGACCTCATACAAATTACCTAATCTGTGAGAGGGCTCGGTTGGCTGACAAGTACCAAAAATACAATTCCAACTTGTTTATGCAAAAAGCAGGACTTACTACAAAGATAGTCTCCTGGAACCCAATCTCAGGACCATGGACAAAGGAACCTGAATACAGTCAGGACTGCATCTGCTTCTCTCTGCATCCTTTTTCTAGATGTCCCTGCTTGTCCAGTTCACATGGCAAGAAACAAGGCCATTAAACTTATAAGAGTTTTACATCTTGTAGTTTCAGCAACTGGAGAGGAAACAAACTATTCAACCCCTTGGTGCTCAGGGTCAAGAAAAATCTGAGTGACCTGGCTTAGGGTAAGTGTCTCGAATCAGGCTAATAAACTACAGAAATGGAAAGAATCGTGTGTTATTGGTCTCCCTGGTCCCTGCCAAGCTAGAGTTACCTTTATAAAAGACAGATTTAGACCAGTCATTAAATCTGATTAAAACCCTTTAGGGGCTTTCCCGATAGACAATCCTCATGTCAAGTCACAGTCCCTTTTATGAACTAAGCTTTACCTACTCTGGCTTTTTTTTTTTTAAGTTTTTTGAACCTACCAAGCTACCTTCCTACCTCAAAATTGTTTCAGATGAGTTCTTTGCATTAGTCTGTTCAGTTTCCATCTAGCTAACTCCCAATAATCTTGCCTCCAAGAAGCCCTCCCCAGCTTCCAATGTAAATTATGTTTCCTCTTCTTTTCCTTTACAGCATTTACCACAATTTCTAATACTGTCATTCTGTCTAATACTGTCATACACAGCATTATAGATATTTTAATATAATATTTATACTAATTATTAATATTTTATAATTCTCTAGTATTATTAATATAATTATTTATTTGTTCAATATCTGTCTCCCTCATGACACAGTTCAAGAGGACAGAGACTCAGTCTTTTCATCGAACTGGTGGTGAATAATTATGTGTTGAATGAATAATTGGTTTAGCATGGGGTAGGTGGTAGCCACCATACTTGATCAACCAACTGCAAATGAGCAGAGGGTAACAAACAAGCAAAACTAGTTATTAAAACAGGCATCAAGTTATTAAAATGACTGCTCCAACACTAACTTATTGGGGAAAAGGGAGAGAAAGCAGTTCCCACAAAACATGGATTTCTGATACGCAGAATAAACATCATGTTCAAGTCAGTTAACCTTCAATAAAATCTTCAGAAGGCTAGGATATCAACGAAATCAGATGACAGATGAAACGGCACCTATACAGTGACTTGCACATGTAGGAGCACACATGTTACTTCCTTTCTTCTTAGACCATGTTACACATTATTCTTGAATATCATTAATCTCCAAATAACTTAATTAAAAACCCACAACATAATCCAATGTATATGACAAACACAGCTGTGTTTCATGACTCCTTTTCTCACAGCAACCTGATCTTTTCTCCCTCCTAAGAAAAGGCTTGCCTGCTATTCTGCAGTAATTGCTTCCACTCAAAATCCATTTAGTTTAAACTAAAAACAGGCACTAGAAACACAAAAATGAAGCAACCAAACAAAACAAAAGTATCCCTTTCCTCAAAGAGTTCATAAATTAACTTTCTCAATTCACCTTCAACCCCACACCTATTTCAAAGCTCACCAGACCATTACCAAAACTTGAAAGTAGTACCCCAGGTAAGGCTGCCAAAAATACATACAAGATGCCTCATACTCCACGTGGCAAACCTATCTCCTCCGGACCATAATCCATTTTTTTTACCTTCATACTCCTAACCCACAACCTAATTTCACCATTTTTCATTAAAACAATTTCTTTGGAGATTCATTGGATATGATCTTCCTCTAAAGTACAGATAAAAGCTACCTTGATTTTACTAATAACTGTCAGTAAAAACAAAAACTAACAAACAAAAACCTCTAAAGAAGGAAACACAGGAAATCATCCTAATTCTGTTTCTTGATAGTGGGGAGTTTATTTAAAAAATTTATTTTTAAGTAAACAGTATAAAAAAGCATAATCAAAAACTTCACGTCTTGCTTCTGAGACTAGGCATGTGAGAAAAGATTACCTCTGTTCTTTTCAGAGGTAAATCCAGAAAGGTGAAACTTCCTGACAGGAGAAGGTCAGTAATATTAAAAAGAGAAAACGAACTTCCAGAAAAAAAGGAATTACACTAAGCTTCAAAGTGCCTTAGAATTTTATTGATAGCTAATAGGAACCCTCAGAGGTCACCTGCTTCAGTCTTTTCATTTTATAACTGATAAAACCAAAGACTTTGAGAGATAAAGTCATGAAGAAGACCCGACTCCTTCCACTTTCCCTCATGTCCTAACTTCCTGACCTAGATGTGCAAGACTACCACTCAATGAATGAGGCAGGTCCTTCATGCCCAGTGGGTGAAAGAGAACAAGTTCCTAACAATATATCATGTCTAACTTGTTCCTAGCATTTCAAGGTATATTTGGGATTGTTTTTTCCCATAGAAAGACTGTCCTACACAGTATTATAGGTATTTTAATATCACATTTATACTAATTATTAATATAATTTTGTAATTCTCTAGTATTATTAATATAATCCTATAATTCAGGTGTATTAAGGGCCAAATAGTCTTTAGTAGGCTGTCTGTGAACTCACTCACTCAGTATACAGTTTCTGAGAAAATAATTCTCAACTTTGAAACCATTTTATAAGTTTTAAAATACAATCAATCCCATTCTAAGCGTCAGGACTGCCAATTCACAAAGGTTCACAATTATAAGATGAATGTAATAAACTAAAACTGTAAGATTCTTAATTTCATAAAAGTTCCACCTCAGAGGTCATTCATTTTTAAAATTAGGTACTTCAGCACTTAGCACAGGATTTAATTTACAGACATCTCTCTATTAATATTTCACTGGAATACGGAAATAAATCAAAAAGAATCAAATACATTTATCTACCCATTTTGTTGAGGAAAAACAAAAAGGCTAACATACATTTTCATGAAGTGAGGTATGAGGTAAGAATACTGTTTATATCATTTCATAGAAGAAAGCTTTCCACCATATATTGTTCAGTATTCAGTGCCAATTCAAAAATGTACAAGTAAAAGAATTATATCTGAATAGGTACAGAGTTCAAAGAATCTCCAAATTCATTCTTCTCTCTAGAGATAAAGCTTTGTTTCACTACAATCTGTTTAATAATGGGCTGGGTGAGGTGGCTCACACCTGTAATCCTAGATCTCCAGAGGCCCAGGTGGGTGGTTTGCTTGAGCCTGTCAGGTTTTTGAGACCAGCCTGAGCAAGAGCTGAAATCAGGTATCCAAAAATAGCCTGATGTTGTGGCAGGCACCTGTAGTCCAGCTACATGGGAGGCTGAGGCAAGAGGATCACTTGAGCCCAAGAGTTTGAGGTTGCTGTGAGCTATTACGCAACAGCACTCTAACAAGGACAATAAAGTGAGACTCTGTCTCTAAAAAAAACAAAAAAATGATAAAGTAAAATCTGATAAGGAAGTCAACTTTTTAAATTTTTCACTCAGCATATTTAATTCTTCACTCCTTTGTTTTATTTATTCAACAAAGAAAACTGAGCCCCTACTATTTGCTAAGCACTATGCTAATAACTTTGGCTTTATGAAAGCAAGCTGCAGGTCAATGCTTGTCCTCAAACAGCTAAGAAAAACTGTGAGTTAACTGCATTTACTCAAGTGATTGTGACAGCTACATTTTAGTTCCATCAATGAAGAAAACATTATAAAATGTAATGAAATTAATTCTCAAAAAAAGGAAACCATACAACAGAAATTTAAAGATACTTTAATAATCTTATCATCTACATGAAGTTTTCCAATAAAGGAAATAAAGCACTGTTTTGAAAATTCCTCCAGTAAGGAAATCAAAAGCTACTATCCTTAGTGATAATGAAATACAAGCATTTGGAAAGATTACCTTCAATTATTCCTAAAATAAACCTAAAAGTGTAATTAAATATAGTCCTCTGCAATATTAATACATTCTCTCTGAATATATTATTTACAAACCTGAAAAATAAAGCAGTTTCTCGAGCTGCTATGTGCTGCGGAAAAAAAGACCTTAACAGTATATGAGCTAATGGGGGGGGTGGGCGTGAGGGAATGAGCAGGTGGGGAGAGGGAAGGAGAGAGAGGGATGGGGAGACAACGGTGTAGGGCACACCTCTTATGGACAGGACACAATAACAAGAGGGACTTTATCTAACAAATGCAATCAGTGTAACCTAATTATTTGTACCCTCAATGAATCTCAAGCAATAAAAAAAAATAAAAATAAATTGTATTTAAAAAGAGAAAAGGCCTTAATATTTTCTGAATATATTATTTTTTACAAACTTAATTCAATATTCTACTTGCTTTTTTACTGCTAAGTCACATACTTTTTCATCAGTACTACCTACTTATGCCTATATGTTTAAGTGTATGTGTTAACTATATTAACTGACTCTTACATTTGCAATTAGTAAAAATCCTTCATAGATGAGAAATATTCAACTTAGAAGCATACTTCCCCAAAGCAAAAATCGATGTAACTGAGCTGTTGTTACATGCCAAAGAAAATCCTAATCCCATTTTTTCATTGAATTTTACACTGAAATATTTTCATTACTCATCAGCAAACATATATAAATTTTCTTTAAATGCACTATGAAAACATCTTTACTGAATTTAGCATACTACCTACTGAGGTAAATGATTATTATCTACACTTACATACAAGGAAACCAAGGCATAAAGGTATCCATTTTGTAAATTGCAAGGTCACTTCCTTACCAAGTAACTGATTCTACACAATCAACTTATATGTGCACCGCTTCCAAGTGCCATAAAATCATTACTATACCTTAAAACTGCCTCTGCAATGCCTATGTGCAATCGTTTCATCAAAAGAGTTAACACAACAAGCTTAAACAAGAAAAGGTGAAAAGAAAGGAACACAAAAACAAACTCATTTTTAGTAACGCATCATTTATTTTTTAAATAATGAAATGCAAGTAGTTTTTAACATGAAAATCAAGTAAACAATTGTTTCTTACATTTAAAAAAAAATTTCATCCTTCAGGTAGATCATGCAAACCATAGCTTACCCATCCTTGCAGAAAGAAGTTAGGAAAATTTGAAAAAATTCTATAGCAAGCAATTAAATACCTGATATTGCAAAGTAAAAAATATTCAAATAAAGTAGGGTATGATTAATATTAAATCTTTCCTTTAATATTAAATCCTTCCTTTCATTCAACTGAAGGCTATTACTAGTAATCAAATATTCTGCTACAGAAAAATAAATACAAACTTTTCTTATTCAAAGCTCGAGAAATTTTATATCAGACTTTTTTCAAATATTCAAAATAATAAAAATACTTTTTCTAACAAAAACTTGGGAGTATAAGGCACAAAGTATTTGAGAGTTCAGAGATTTCACTTATAATTATGATATAGTGCTAACAACAATTAGAAAAATGAAAGTTACCTACCATACAAATTAAATTTAAGAACATTAGCCAGGGTGAACAACCAATAAATGATTTACTTAACAGAAATAAGACTAAGCTAATACATGACTCTAACGCCAAAGAAAAAAATTAAAATAGACCCCAAGGCACATATGGAAATGGATGTGATCAGATTGAGTCGCAACTAAGTACCTAGTCTAGCTGGAGATAAATTAATCGGTTATAGGACAGGTCGTGAATGTTAGGTCGGATATGCTTTCTTTTCATCATTATTCCAGCTCATCATCCGCAAGTGTTTAAGAGAAGGTGTCAGAGTACAGAAGCTAGGGGGCATGCTATAGCAAGGGGAAAAGAAAAATGGGAAAGGTGCAATGGATGCTGCATAGTTGAATAATTATCTGGGTGGCACAATGGGCGAGTCCTGCAGACATCAGAGCTGAGTAAGCGGCTCCCTAACTCTGCCCAAGACACCCCCCACTAACAAGGCATTAGAAGCGACGGCACTGCTTCGCCTCCTATGTAAACGAATAAAAGGATGCCTGCACTCGTTTTACCGTTATGTCTTTAGATGCAAACGCACAGGCTTGCTTTACAGAGCCTCTGGCACGTAGAGCGAGCAGAGGCTTCTCCGCCTCCCGGGCTGCAGCCTCCCCCAGAACAAGGTGGCACGCGGGCGGACCGTGGGTGCGGGCGAGCAGGGGAGCTCCGCGATGGCACTTCAGGTGAGACCTGCAGTCTCTCCGACCAGGGCAGCCTCAGGGTGGTCCCTGCAGCTCCGACCCAGGCGTGCCCCAGCGGTCTCCCTCGGCATCCAGCCCGGCTAGCGGGTGGGCGGCGGGAGCTCGGAAACCCGCGGATGGGGGTGGGGGCCGTCGCGGGGGAGGCGCGCCCATCCATCCCCGTAACCTTTTGCCGGCTAGAGCCACACACACCGCTCTCTGCTGCAGCTGGTGAGGAAGAGTTCCTTTCTCGGTACCCCCATCCCCGAAAAAATTAATCCCCGAGAGACTCGCGCTCACCGTGAAATCTTAGGGGGCTCTTGCCTTACCCCTTCTTCATGCTTCGGCGGCGGTCGCCGGTCCCCCTCAGCTCCCGGGACTCCACCTAGAGCCCCCACTAGCGTCAGGCTCTGGGGCGGGACCCGCTCGGGGCACCCGCTGAGGCTCCAGGCTACGCGGAACGCCGCCCCGGGCGCTCACCGGTCGCCGAACTCACCGTGTGCTCGAAGCGCGAGAGAACAACACCGCGAACCGCTGCTGCCCCCCACTCGCCCCCTCCCCGCGCGCGACGCTCCACAACCGGGCGCAGGGACCCGGGCCACAAGCAGGGGGGACCGCGAGACTCTCGCCACTTAATTTCCTATCCTCCCCGTCAGGGGCTATTCTTGGCCAGTCATATGTCTTAGAACTTAAGAGTCCCACTTTACTTTTCAGCCCCCCGTGCTCAGGTGCAGCCGTGGTGAGAAATCCAGCCTCCGCCCACTCACCCATCAGTGGGAGTAAAGACTTGTCTTCCCCCCGTTTCCTGAGGCTCTGTGGTATTACCCAATCCTCAGTTTGGGGGGAGGGGGACGGAGAGAACGGTGCTTGGCTAGGGAATGAGGGAAGATGATAGCCAATTGAATGAACCCTCCATTCGGAGGCGGGGTCAAGCAGGGGCCTGCCCCCCAGCCCCGCCCCCTCTCGCCAAACTACACTTCCCATTGTGCCCTCTCTCACTTCCCGCCGCGCTGCACGCTGGGAGTGTGGTATCTGGAGGCCTAAAGGTACTTCGGAAATCGTACTATTTAACCAACTGGGTCCTGAAAGTTATAAGCTCTTAAAACTCTCCCTCTTCCTTATATAAAAGTTTCCAAATTCTAATTTCGATTTCTTTGTTCTAATAATAATTCGTTTATTGTTTTAAAATGTTATAAATGATTTCTTAGCAAAGGAGGTTAATATCGTGTTTCGCAGCAATCTGTCAGGACCCAGGAATCGCTTCCTCTTCCGCCCTGGCCTGGTCTCCGCAGAGGATCTGTTGCCATCATGTCGGCTGCGATTGCAGCTCTGGCGGCTTCCTATGGTTCGGGTTCAGGGTCTGAGTCGGACTCGGACAGTGAGGGCAGTCGGTGTCCTCTGCCAGCCGCCGACTCGCTCATGCACTTGACTAAATCGCCTTCAGCCAAGTCCTCTCTGGCAGTGGCGGTGGACTCGGCTCCCGAGGTGGCAGTTAAGGTAAGTGCTTTGGCAACTGATGCGGTGCTGGGATTGTTGTCTTGAGCTTCACAACCGCTGGTCGCTTGTTAGGTCCCGGGTTACCTCTTTTTCATTGTGAAGAGGTAAATTGCTTACGCTTAGATTTCGTCTCCTTCCTACATGGCATCTTCCTTTAGCAAACGAAAGTTGGGGATAACCTTCCACTGCCCTAGCCTATCCGAAAATAAGTGAGAAGAGGGAGAGAAAGTTAAGTTTATGGGTTGGGACGTGGCCTAGATAGAGCAGGTGTCATCTGGAAACAAACAATACTAGATGAGGATTTACCAAGCCAAATTACGTGCCTGCAGAGCCAGACTTTGCTTTGTTTTTGAAGTAAGAACTAGGTTCTAGCCTCTACATCACCATTTATGTAAAATTGGGCAAATTATTTAAACTCCTCTGCTTCCTCAACTATACTATGGAGATAATTTTTAAGGCACCTATCTACACGACAGGATTAGGGTGAAGATTAAGTGAAGTTATACAAGTAAAACTTCTAACATAGAGGCTGGTAGTGAGAGTGCAATAAATGTTTCATGATTGTGTATGTCAGTATAGTGAGGGAAAGCGCTTGGATTTAAGAAAAGCATGCATGATTGCAATGGAGAAAGGTGACAAAAGGGGAAATTGGGACATATAGTTCATTTAAATATTTATTGAACACATGTTATTTATCAGGAACTGTTCTAAGTACTGATGATACAGAGGTTACCAAGCCAGAAATCTTTGCCATTATGATGCATACATTCTAGTGGAAGAGGCAGCCAATTAAAAGTAACAAGATAAAGTAGTCACAGACTGGATTGAGTACCGTGAAGAAAAAGACAGTGTCCTGTAGGGAATAAGGCAGAAATATGATTTCTAAGGTTGATCAGAGACATCCTTTCTGAGACGGTGGCTTTTAGAAAGAAACCAGCCCTATGCAAGTTAAGGCAATAGTTTCTTGGGTAAAAAATGATAGATGGGTAATCCTGAGAAGGCAAAGAGCCTAGTGTGTTTGAAGACTGAGGAAAGTCTGGTGTGTTTAGAGTTGGTGAGAGCATACACTTATTGGTAGTGTAGGCCCCTTAGAGCCCAATGTGTAGGCGGGGAGAAGCTTGGTGTGAAGAGGGGAGACAGTGTACAGAAATTCCTTTGCAAGATGTTCCCAGTTCTAGTTTTATGACTTAAGAAGTGTTGTCAGTGAACTGTTTATGAATTTTACTTATGGTCATCTGGCTGGAAAGAATGCTTAGAACTCTTCTAACTTTACAACAAAACTTTTCTAAACTTACGCATCTCTAGCAACCTCTGTAATCTTAATTCCTTTCACAGCTCTACTTTTTTTTTTTTTTTTTTTTTTGCAGTTTTTGGCCGGGGCTGGGTTTGAACCAGGGGCCGGTGCCCTACTCCTTTGAGCCACAGGAGCCACCCCACAGCTCTACTTTTTGATCTCTCTTCACTTCTCTCATTTTCTCCTCAACCTAATATAGTCCCACCCTAGCCTCTAATGAAACTGCTTTCCATAAGCAATAGCCCAGGCCTTCCAATTGTCAGATTCTGCCATCTGACTTGAATAGCTGCATCACATGCCATTGTTAATTCCTTTTTCTTAAAACTTTTTCTCCTTTTGGTTTCTATGGAACTGTCCTCAGCCTCCTGGTCCCCTGTTCTTCTGCCCTCTCTTTCATTGTGGGCACTTCCCAGAATTCTGCCCATAGTCATCTTTGCATTCCACATATTCTTCATACCTTCAACATCAAGTCTATCTGATAGCTCACAGGTAAACACTATGATGTGGTTAGTATAGGCTCTGGAGTTAAGACTTCTCTATTTAAATCCTGCCTCCAGTGCTTACCCACTTGGTGACCTTGGATAAGTTACTTTAAATGCTCTGTGCCTAATTTATTCTCTTCTGTAAAGTAAGAATAGCATTAGTACCCCTCTTGTGGAATTACAAAAATTGTCATTAAGCATGCAAAACACTTTTTACAGTATCATACACACAGTTAACATACATTAAATGTTAGCTCTCCTTATTATTTCCAGTTGTAAACTCCCTAGTAGCTTAAAACCTAACAAATACCTCTCCAACGATGTCAGGCATCTCCAGTTAATTGTGCTGAAAATTAACAGTTTCTCTCTCGTATCTACTTCTGTTTTTCCTATTTTGATTTATGACCCCACAAACCACCCATTAGTCTTAAGCTAAGAACAAAGGGGTCATCCTTTTCTCTTCCTTCTTCCTCAGTCCCTGAAGCCAGTCATTCAAGTAATTCTAACACTTTGCTTCATGAACTTCCCTCAGATCAGTTCCTTCCTCTCTATTTTCTCCAGTACAGCCTTCATATCTTCCTTGTTTCTTTCAGGAGTTATTCTGGACTTCTCTTTCTCTTTAGCCACTACTTTGGGGTAGTGGATTCTGTCCATTTTATGATATTTATCAAATCTCTCTCCTTTCTTTTGCCAACAATGTTTAGTTCAAATTCTTGTCATTTCTCTTAAGACAACTATAGCCTTCCAACTGGTCTTTTTTCCTTCTTTCTTGTCCGCAGTTCCATTATTCCTTTCTTTCCTCAAGAGTGTACCTAGAATGATCTTTCTAAAAACTACTTTCATCTTACCACTTCCCTGCCCAAGAACACCACGCTGCCTACTGATAATTTTTAAGTTCCTTATGTAGCATGCAAAGCCTGCCCTTCTCCCTTGCTGAACTCTTGACAAAGCCCCAATTTGGTGATGCTGGTACCTCTGCCTGGAAATCCCTTGCCTGGGGGTGGCTCCTTCCTCCACCCCAAACTCTGTTGTCCTTCAGCCTCAGTGTACAGGTTTCCTTCTGTGTCTTTCTCAGCCCCTTTATCGTATGTTAACTATAGCGCCACGTTGGGAGACCTTGGGATCCTGAAATTGTTCTGTCCATTCATGTTTCCAACGTCTAGTATGTAAGAATAAGGAGAATGATAAAAGAATGGAATGAAAGAAAAAAAAATCTTATAAAAGCACATACATTGAGAATCAGAGTTTTAGAACTGATCAGGCAGTAACGTTATAGGGGGAGAGGGGTAAAGCTCACGTAGTTCTTCTCTCAGTTATAAGTAAGAAAAGTCAGGAGGAAATGTTACATAAGGCTGCCATCCCCACCCCCAAGCTGCAGACCACCTGGAAGCAGGTGAGTAGTAGGCAAGCAAAGGAAGCTTTCCTGCAGATCCCACCACCGCTGCCATCCATGGAAACATTGTCTTTCCGTGAAACTTGTCCCTGACCCTACCTCTCACATAATTACCTAAGCTCCCCCTCCTATCAGATTCCCTGTAATCACCCCCCCCCCTCCACCCATGATCTCTGGAAAAATTATCTGTGAAACCAGTCCTTGGTGCCAGAAAGGTTGGGAACCACTGACATGAGGAACCGGAGGTCCATTAGCAGCAGAACTAGGAATAGCCCACCAAGGGGTCTGGGTTCTATGATGAGAGAGTAAAAGGCATTGCTGGTTCGTAAATCAGTACTTGCTTATATGAAGAACAAAGAAAGTTTATACGTAGTAAATGTAATGATTGCAGATGAGTGGAAAATTGGAAAATGACCAAGGGAAGAGATGTGAAGCATGCAAATGTTTATCTATATTTGACTGATTATACTGTGATAACAGCATGTGTTTTTGTAGAGAATAAATTTATGCAGTATTGTTAATCCATTTTTTCCTGAGCATTAATCAGGTTGTGAGTCTTTTCATATATGTTATTGGTAATTTGATTTTTTTTGTAGCAACTGTTGGTTGTCTTTTTTCTTTTTCTTTGTAGGAGATCTTTAGGTATTCTGGATATTTGTCAACTGTGTATAGTGCAGAATGTTTTCCAGTTTGTGGCTTGTCTTCACACTTTTTGCCCTATTTTTTATAAGCCGAACTATTTATATAATCTAGGCTTATCAAATTATTCCTTTATGGAACGTGTTTCCTGTTTCTTGTTTGAGAAATACTTAAGCCAAACTCATGAAAGTATTCTTCTATATTATTTTTTGAAAGCACTACATCTGTGGTTTTCATACTTGTCATTAACCCACATGAAATTAATTTTGATCTTTGGTATGAATATTATTAATTATATACTTAATAGCCAGTAGGGCAGTTCTCCCTTCTCTCTCTTTTTTTTTTTTTTTTTTTTTGGTTCAAGAATGTCAGGCTATTTATGGCCCCTATAATTTTAAATACATAGTTTAGAATTAATTTATAAAGTTTTGCTAACACCCAGATGGGATTTCATTTGGGATTGAATTGAGTCACAGATCAATTTAGAAACAATGTTACATCTGTTCCTTTGTTTAGGCTCGCTTTAGGTTTTCTTTTTTTTTTCTAAAGTTTGTAATTTTCTCCTTAAAGATCTTGTGTATGTTAACCAGTTTGATGAAAAGATTTCAAATTGTATATAAAACCATCATATTGTACCCCATGATTGCATTAATATACACAGCTATGATTTAATAAAAAAAAGATTTTGTGTAGTTTTGTTGGAGTTATCTTTAGATGCGTTTTATTTTTATGCTATTATATTAATAAATAGCATTATTTGTTCCATTTAACTTTCTAATTAATCTGACTACTTACACAACCGTATCAGCTGCAAATATAACAGTCTTCTTTCTTTCAATCTTTATTTCCTTTAATTTTTTTCTCTTGCCTTGCTGTGCTTGCTAAGACCTCCAGAAAGATCTATCAGGCAAATTCTAACCAAAAGAAAGCTGGTTGGATTAAGATCAGTAAAATAGACTTTAAAGCAAAAAGCATTTTCACTAGAGACAAAAAAGAGTCAAAGAGTCATTATAGATAAAAAGTTTAATTTACAAAAAGGTATATAACAATGTAAGCTCAAAATACTTAAGCAAAAATGAACAACAAGGAGAAATTTACATATATACAATCACTGGGAGGTTTTAATACACCTGTCTCAATAAGAGAGCGAATAAGCAAAAAATATCAATCATAATAAGGAAAATCTGAACAACAAAATTAGTAAATTATATCCATAGGTCTTATGGAATGTGGCACTCAACAATGCAGCATATTCATGTGCTAATGCAGGATTTTTCAAAAATTGGTCGTTTACTAGACCAGAGATTGGCAAACTTCAGTAAAGGGCCAGACAGTAAATATTTTAGGCTATGCCAGCCACATATATTTTCTGTCACTTCCTGCCTTCCTCTCCTTTCCTCCTTCCCTCTCTCCCTCTTTCTTTCTTTTCTCCCCTCCCACTTCTCTCCCTCCCTCCCTTCCTCCCTCCCTTCCCCTTCATTCCCTTGTTAAACAGCCCTTCTTCTTGGTACAAAAAACTATGGGCTAGATTTGGTCCACAGTTTGCCAGCCCCTGTTCTAGGCCATAAAATAATTCCCACAAATTTTAAATCGTACTGCCATATTCTCTGACCTCAGTGCATCTCAGTTAGAAATCAGCCACAAAGAGATAGGCATAAAATTCCTATATTTAAAAACCATGAAATTGCCTTTTAAAGTAACCCATACATCAGAACATAGGACATATAGCAATTAAAACAAAAATAGTATTGTCT
The DNA here is from genome assembly GCA_963573935.1 of Arctocebus calabarensis. Lineage (NCBI taxonomy): Eukaryota > Metazoa > Chordata > Mammalia > Primates > Lorisidae > Arctocebus > Arctocebus calabarensis. The sequence continues at coordinate 18,476 of CAUYON010047911.1, forward strand.
TAAATACATAGAAAAGAAGAAAGGCAGAAAGAATGCTAGCTTTCCATTTTTTTGGTTTTTGTTTTTGTTTTTGTTTTTTTTAATCATTCCATTTTTCTCCAATGCTTTTATCTGTAAAGTATGCACTCAGTTTCTGGTGGTCACCCCTAGAAATTACAACGTGTGTGATTCACCTTCTACTGAAAAATGCAAGAAACTTAGAATAATAATTTTATTTGCATGACCCCCACTCCTACTTTAGCTCTTGTCTGGTGCGTATATGAACACACATACATACACTCATACGCCCTGCACAAGATGATCATGGTGATGGTGGTTCTTGCAACACATATGCAAGAGATCATTTTCTTTCTGCCCAGTGTCCTTTAGGGAGCGTTGACTGGTGGCAAATGCTTTCAGTTTTAGTTTGTCTTTTAAATGTATTTATTGAACCCTCGTTCTTGAAGGGTATTGTCACTGGATTTAGTTTGCTTACCTGACAATTTTCTTTCAGCACATTTAAGTTATTCTACTATTTTCTGGTTTTCATTATTAGTGATAAATCAGCTATTGGTGTACCTGTTTTTCTTTCAAAGTGATTTTTTCCTTTTTGATAGCTTTTTAATCTCTCTTCCCTTCTCCTCCCCTCCCCCCTTTTTGTGGTTTGGTTTTATCCTTTAGTTTATTATGGGATATACAAGTATGGGTTCCTTTTTTTTATTATTAAATCATAGCTGTGTACGTTAATGCAATTGTGGGGTACAATGTGCTGGTTTTATATCACGTGTGGGTTTCTTATTATCTGCTCAGAATTTGTTGGGCTTTTTTAACTGTGGATTGACTAGTTTGGAGTGCTGGTCTTTTGATATTTCTGGGTTGCTTTCTGTTTTTATCTCTTCACGTACTATTTTACATGTTTGGCCCTGAAGCTCATAAATATAAACTAAAACATATCTCTCCTCTCTTATTGTGGATGTCCAATTAAATGTATTTGTATTCTACATTATATGACAATGGGTATTTTTTTAGTTAAAAATTTATTTTAATGCAACATTATCAGATTTTACACTTTACAAATCATGTGATGGGCCTATTGCATAGGAAGAGTTGCTTATTAAAAAAAATAAAAGCAGACCTGGTTTTCTTTCATTTCAATCATGACTGTGTTACTTTCCCCCAATACATTCCCAGCTTTAGTGTAGCCAGATTGAGTAAAATGAAAATTTTGCTTCTAGTTTTAAGGCATATGTTTTAGTTTATATTTATGAGCTTCAGGGCCAAACACAAAGGATATCTTTATCTGAGTATCTGTTCTTTATCTTACTTACCTAAATTCCCACATTAGGAAGTTTAGCCATTTCTACTTCTGGAGAAAAAAAAAATGCCTTAAATTGATAAGGACTTTATAATGATTAGTATTTGTGATCTGCTTTATAGATTATCTAGTCTTTTCATGCCTATTTTCTTATTTGGACAAAGGAAGAAATTAAAAATACCAAAAAGTGAATACTATTTAATTTTGTTCTCAAATTATTTTGAATCAACAAAAAATAAATTATTTAAACCTTTTTGACTCTTAGGGTAACCTTCACTTATTGCACTTTTATTTTTGTGCATAATTGAAAGCAGATAGACTTCCTCTATAATTCTGTGGTTATTCTTTTTTTTTTTTTTATTAAATCATAATTGTGTACATTCGTGCAATCATGGGCACAATGTGCTGAGTCTGTGGTGATTCTAATTGCATGCCTAACTAGTATTGAACTTATGGGTATTAAAACAAGATTATAGTATTATCCAAGTTTTTCTAATTAAATATAAAATGAACAACCCTTCATTTTCCTGAGGGTTATTCAATTCTATAATCTTAGCAGGAGCCAGAGAGTGGGACCTGTTTATATTTGTATTGGTTGCCATTGTTGCTTATACATGTATAAAGAGTAGGCTTCATGATACTCTGTTCAAAGTAATTCAAATTTAGAGTACTTTAAATACACTTAATTGGAAAGATCTGGTAACCCATATTAATAAAGTGTTTCTAGCATCTGAACTCTAAAATCCATACAGGCCAAGCACAGTGGCTAACACCTGTAATCCAAAGCACTTCGGGAGACCAAGGTAGGGGATCTCTTGCAGACCGTGATGGCCCAGCCTGGGCAACATAACGAGACCTTGTCTCTATAAGAAGTCTAAAAATTAGTCGGAGATGGTGGCGCATACCTATAGATCTAGCTACTCTACGCTGAAGCAGAAGGATTGCTTTAGTCCAGGAGTTCAAGGCTACACTGAGCTGTGATGATGCAACTCCACTTTAACATAGGGGAGACCCTTGTCTCCAAGGAGAAATATTCACTGCAGGATGGTTATAAATATAGCTAAGCCTCTTGTTATTTTAAGCAGTTTGTCACCAGAGCTTTGAATATCAAGAGAGAGAAAAATTTAGTTTTTATGTTAGTTTAAAGCATTGTGTGTCACCTTTTAATTTTACTGGATTTCCTACTGGACCCTAGGCAAGACACTAATCAGTGAAGATTCTAGTGGACAGTCTAGGGTTATATACTTGTCATCTTTTAGATGGCCCAGCATCTGAATCATCCCTGTTTGCTACCTACCTCCAGAAGCAGAAAACTCAGATTTTTGTTCTTCTGGCTCCCTTTCAGCTAAGGGTCAGGACTATAACTTGGACTTAGCCAAACAGATGCACCCACCTAAGCTTTGCTTTCTGAAACTAAGGATTTTAATTAGCAATGGTAGCCAACATTTTCTGGCTTCTCAGCTAGTAGTTTCAAAAGCAGCTTCCAGGGGCAGCCATAGCACCTTAGTAATGGTGTTCAGTATTGGTAAACTGTTGTCTTCATTGGATTGTTCCTGTGATATGATTGGTTTTGAATTGTGATTCCATGGTATTATTTCTGCCTACTTCTCAAAGCTGGTTCTCCACTCTACCTGGCAATTCTAAGAGAAACTCATAAAGATTAAATACTGTTTTAATCAGCCTGACTGATATGCCTAGTTACTCTGCCAACAGTTTTTTTATTTGTTACTAATTGGGGCTCTTTAATGTTCATTGTAGTTACTTTAAACTTTTCCCCTTTTAATTTATTATTCTGTTAGTACACTTTGCTAAGTGACTTAATTGTGCTCATACTTACAGAAATATTGCAGAGGATTACGTGAAATAATGTGCCTATCTGGTGCTAGCTCATTAGTATTCTTAAAGTTTTTTATTTTTTTCATACCCTTTCTAATGAACTTTATGAATCATTTATCAATTATATGGGTCATTGTCTGTCCCACTAGCATATAAACTCTGCCAGGGCAGGTGTTTTTGTTTCTTTGGACCTAGAACAATGCCTACCACAAAGTGGGCACACCTCAGTATTTCTGTTGACTGAATAAGTGAACCTAAAATCGCTGTATTTCCTTTATTAAGATGCCTATCTCCTGACTACACTAAGAAAATAAAAAGATCAATTATGACTCTCAAACCTCCCAGCATCTCCACACATCTATCATCTGGCACCCTTAGCTTTGTCCTCTCTCTTGCATCTCAAAGAGAGCTGTCCTCTTTTTAGAGGCTAATCTTCCAACTGTGTCCTGTACTCTATCCCCTCTTACCCCTTCTAGGGTAACCCGACCTTTGAGTATCCTCTTATTCTTGTCATGTGTTTCTTCTTGCTGTCACCTTTCCTCTGCCTGTGATTGACTATGTCTTTGACTTAGTCTTTTCAAGGAGAAAGAAAAAAATTTACCCAGAAAATCCTTCAACATGATCTCTTCTGTTTTTTACCAGCAAATGTCTTCAGAGTAAAAAATAATTACTGTCTTGTCATTCTAAGTCTTCATTTATATCTACCCCTTGTAACTGACTTTCCATACTATTCCTCAAGGTCACTTGGGCAAAGGCTTGTTCTGGTGTAATTGCCAAGCTTTGGTTAGCCTTCTCCTACTTAATTTCCCCATGGATTGGCTTTTCTTTTTTCAAGTTATAGTAGTTTAACAAATATTTATTGAACATGTGCTGAATGCCCTGCATTCTACTAGGGAGTGAGGATATAAATAAAAGTCTTGTGCAACAAATAATACATCAGAAGTACTCACAAAAGCACAGCATTCCTTGGGACTGAACAAAAAAAGCAGTTTTCCTGAAGCAGGAGGAGGGAAGTTATCCAGGAAAATAAGAGATATATTGTCAGGTAATAAAGGGAATGCCTAAAATTCAAAGCAGTGACATTGCATACAGCACAGAAAGCATCAAAGTTCTTGCTATTTAAAAAAAGTCAACTGTTAGTCTAAGATAGTAAAAGTGCAGGTATATTAAACCAGATAAGGCAGTATTATAATAGACCAGGCAAGATATAATGAAGCCCCAAACTAGCACAGTGGTAGCTGGGGTAAAGAGAAGGGAAAGTAGAAGTGGGGTTGCTGGAGAAATACTCAGAGGTAGAATCAGCAAGATTTGTTAAGTGCCCGTTTTCTTAGTGAAGATGGAGTCCTGGGAAAATGATACATTGTATGGGCTAGCATAGTATTTGATACTGTGGAACATCCATATAATGAAATTCAGTAGGCAGTTGGATGTGAGGAGCCAGAGGCCAGGAATGTAGTCAATGTGTGATGTTGCTATGATTTGTGTAAGAGGATGTATCCTACCACCAGCCGGAAGTCAACAGAATAAAGATGGTGATATAAAAGGGGTAGTTCCAGGGGAGGATTGGACGTTTTTGTGTACAGAATCCACCTGTGTAGCTTACATTTCAGTGGGGAGAGATAATAAACATATATATCAGGTAATGATAAATATAATGGCAAAAAAGTAAGGTAAAGGGACAGCAGGAAAACTGACCCTCTAGAGATTTGAAAGCAAGAGAACATTCATGTGGGTATTCAGGGGAAGAATATTCTAAAAAGAAAGAACTATAGATCATAAATATGAAATGTCTGGTTTCAAATCAAATTTTAGTTTATTATCTCTCTAACAAGAAACAGTACAGTTAATCAAAGAACGTGCCTAAACTATGGACACAGTGTTGCCATCTTAACGGTAGCTCATTTATGGCAGCAGCAAAGGCGGCTAGAGAGCAAGTAGTGGTGAAATCTTTTCCAAAGATTATTTTCCACCGCTGGTTGAGAATTGAATATTTTTCCTGGTAAGAAGTAGTCCAAAGCCTAGAAGAAGAGGTAGTCAGTTGGTGCAAGGTCTGGTGAATTGGGTATGTGACAGAAAGTTTCCAAGTCCAGTTTCTGTAGTTTGAGCAACATTTGTATGACAGCAGCGTCTTGCAAAGAGGATTGGCGTATCTCTGTTCACCAATCTCGGCTGCTTAATCATAGCATTCTTACCATGTCATCACTTGTTTGCAGTAGACATCTGCTGTCATGGATTGACCCGATTTCATGAACCGTAGTGGACAATTCCAGTGCTGGACCACCAAACAGACACCACTAGCTTTTTTAAATGAATATTTGGCTTTGGACTATGTTTCAGCCTTCACCTTTATCCAACTATTGTGCCTAACACTTGCTATTATCAAAAAGAATCCATTATTTCAATGAAAATATTTCAAATTGTATATAAAACCAGCACATTGTACCCCATGATTGCATTAACGTGCACAGCTACAATTTAATAAAAAAAAGAATCCATTATTTGTCACATGTAACAATACCCTGTAAAAATTATTCAGCTTTATGTTGTGATAGCAAAGAAAGGCACACTTCACGGTGATTTCTCTTCTCTTATTTAATTCATGCAGAACCCATCCATCCAGCTTCCTTACCTTGCCAATTTGTTTCAAATGGTCCAACATTGTTGGAATTATGATACCAAATTTTGCTGCTGATTCACACATAGATTGAGATAAATTCGCCTCTACCACAGCTTTTATAACTCATCATTATCCACCTTGGTCTCAGGTTGCCTGCATGGCTCATTTTCAAGATCAAAATCACTAGGACAGAACTTCACTATGCATTCATTAGCCACATCTTTCCCAAAAACTTCATTGGTATTTCTAGCTGTATGCACTGTTTGGTTCCACAAAGGAATTCATATTCTAAAATAACATGAATTTCTTACTTATACAAAATTGCTCTAAAAATTTTGAAAGACAATCACAAGCCAAAGTGTGCATTTGAAAGAATGAGGATGCACCTTCACAATAAAACAAGAAGTGTCAAAAGTATAATTCATAGATGATATATGACTTCTTTAAAAATTTTAAAATATAAATTGAATGCCCTCACTTAAGGAAAGATGTTTATAATTAAATAACATGTTTTTAATATGTGAATACTCAGGAAAATATAGAAAGACAAAAATGCTATATAAAACTACCCTAGGAAACCATGTCTACTTTTTGAGAACAACTGGTAGCAGGCCTTGCAGGCCTTTGTTGGGCTTTTAACTCTGGGTGAGGAAGCTACTAGAGAGTGTACAGCAAAAGAGTAACGCAATCTAATGTTTTGGAAAAATCACACCATCTGCTGTGTGGAATTAGACTGTGTGTGGGCAAGGGCAGAAAGTAGGGAGACCACGTAAGAAGCTATCCCAAGGTCAAGTTTAGTGGCTTACACCTGTAATTCTAGTGCGTTGGGAGGCCAAAACTGGATTGCTTGAGGCCAGGAGTTGAAGACCAGCCTGGGCGACATAACAAGACATATCTACCAAAAAAAGAAAAACTATGGACACAGTGTTGCCATCTTAATGGTAGCTATTGCAATAATCCAAATGCAAGATGATAAATTAGGAGTTGAAGACCAGCCTGGGCAACATAACAAGACATATCTACCAAAAAAGAAAAACTATGGACACAGTGTTGCCATCTTAACGGTAGCTATTGCAATAATCCAGATGCAAGATGATAAATTAGACCAGAGTGATTGAGGCTGTGAGAACTGGTTGAATTATGGATGTTTATAGAAAATACAAGATTTGATGATGGATTGGGTATAAAGAGTGAAAGAAAGAAAAAACTAGACAAATCCAGAGATTTTCACCTGAGCAGCGGTAAGGATGAAATTGTGATTAATTTAGATAGAGAAGCCTGGAAGGATTTATTACGGGAGACAAAACAAGGGGTTCCCCTTTGGATATATTAAGTTCGAGATATCTATTAGATGTCCTGGGAGAAAAGGTGTAAAGTTAAAAGTTGGATATATAAGTCTTGAACTCAGAGGTGTCAGGTCCAGCCTCTTGGTGGAATGTTGCCCTGGTTTTTTGACTCCTTGCTTGAAAGAATCATAAGCAGCGCCGAAGCAATGGAGTGATTGCAGACTAGAAGTAATTCTACAGAAACAGCTTGTATTGCAAGAAAGAAGGAAGGTATACAAAGAAAAAATATATTCCAGAGAGAGGAACAGGTTAGTCTCCAGGAGTGGAGAAAGGCATTTAGGACTCTCAGGTGATTTCCTGTTACTGGCATGGTTGCAGAAGGTTTATGGGAGGTGTGAGAGATTACCAGATGATTGACAGATATTCTGCGATTTCCTGCGATTTTTCCTGGATTGGTCCCCAGCTTCTGGACCCCTAAAAACCGCTCTTCTGGTCTTTATCTGCCACCTGCTGATTTGATCCCTGCCTACCAGAGGGACCAGGCTAGGGGTACCAATTTGGAAATTGTTATATTTGTAAGTGATAGTGTTATACAAGACAGACTATGTGATTCTTCAGTGGAGATGAGATTTTTATGTTTGTTAAACTGGGGAATGAATTTAAGAAGGTTGAAACATTGACATAGATTATAAGACTTGAGATTTAGAAGATTCAGGCTTTGCTGCTTCCTTTTGTTGCCTCTGCAGTGCCTTATAGTTATATATTTAATACAGTTTACTGAATATAAAAGGAGAACCTCTTCTGAATCAACACTAGAGGATCACATCTTTTGAATTAATAAAAAACTAGAGTTGAAATCTCTTAAATTTAGGAATTGAGTAGTGTTAATAAGAATTTTTTAACTTAAGTCAGTATTTTGAAAAGAAAAAAGTTATATATTTTAATCTTTAGAGAACTAATTATGTTTTATATATTGTTTTTGTTTATCTTTAATTATTAGAAGTATTAATAATATGGTACTGATAAAAATATCATGAAGTTAAGTGTTAAAAATGGCGGGCGTGCAGGTGGCACCTGTGGCTCAAAGTAGTAAGGCGCCAGCCCCTTAAACCAGAGGTGGCAGGTTCAAACCCGGCCCCGGCCAAAAACTGCAAAAAAAAAAAGGCTGGAGTGACTTTAATTCTTTTTTTTTTTTTTTTTTTTTTTTTTTTTTTTTTTTTTTTGGGGGGGGGGGGGTTTTACACCCCCCGAGGGCCAGAGGGGGGGGGCGCAACACAGG
>CAUYON010047914.1:0-22346 GCA_963573935.1 Arctocebus calabarensis
TTTTTTTTTGTAGAGACAGAGTCTCACTTTATCGTCCTGGGTAGAGTGCCGTGGCGTCACACTGCTCACAGCAACCTTCAGCTCTTGGGCTTAAGCGATTCTCTTGCCTCAGCCTCCCGAGCAGCTGGGACTACAGGCGCCCAATTTGTCTGTTCTTGATGGTTCATATGAATGGGATCATACAATATGTCATCTTTTATACATGGCTTATTTTACTTGTTATGACTTTTATAAGACTCTACAGTTCTATAGTCCGAATCAGTACTTCACACTCTTTTATGGCCAAATAAACGTCACTGTATGAGTAGACCACAATTTATTACTTATCCACTGATAGATACTTGGATTGTTTTCACCTTTTAGATAATTGCTTCTGGGAATATGCATGTATATGGATTTGTGTATCTGCTTTCAATTTGGGGTGGGCATACAGCAGCATTTGCTTTTATGACAAGATCATGGGAGATGCTGCTGGCCTAGGGTTTCAAAGAAACACTGCTCCAAAAGGACTAGGTTGGACCAGGAGAACAGGAAACCCCCTTTCCTTCTCTTCACTTAACCAAGACCAGATTCCAGCCCCATTTCTTGGCACTGAACTGAGTCCAGGGGACCCAGTAGACACAGGAAGCTTAGTGTCTAAGAGATTTCATGTTAAAATATGGCCATGCATTTGGGGAGACAAAGAAGAGACAACAGTGAAAGGCTAATATCACACAACACAGAAGTTAGTGAAGGAAGAGCAGAATTTGTAATGTATGGCATGTGTGCACAGCTAAGCCCATGTTGGGCAACAGAGGATGTGATTCATTATGATGAAGACCTGGTCTGTGACCATCAGCTCCAGAGCTTACTCATCTCTGACTAGTAAGGCAGCTTCTCATAGTGAGAGAAGTAAGATCATTCACAGCTAAATGAGACATTTTTAGAGAATGCAGCCTCCTCATAGGGGCCCTGTGTATATTCTTTATACCACACTTGTGATCTCTCTGCTTACTCCAAATGCCACTGAGACGTTCCAGGATGTCCTTTTCAGAAGATAGATGGAGAATTTACATGGGGAATTAAGAGACCTCACAAACCTGATTTGGAAAATAGAGGTGGTTCTAATGAAGAGCAACATGCCAAGAGCCCCAGAACTTGCATGTGTCAGGAAATTACACTTTACCTTACCACTGGAGGCTCAGGAACTCAGAGAGCACGCTCTCCCACACTCTAACAAAAATGATCTGTGCATCTGCTGACTGAATAGGAACTGTCCTTACCATGTTTGAATCCTAGTTAGTTATTTCCTATCACAGGGTCTTTGGTCAAGTGACTTAACCACTCCATGCTTCAGTAACTTCATTTATAGATGGCATAAAGGCAGAACCTGCCTACAACATCAATCCAATATTTGCCAATCACTCGGTCCTTCATGAAACACTGTCTTTCTTGCATTCCCAGACTCCACATGCTCCTGGAATGTCCTGGATGCTCTTTCTTTATCCTTGTACGCATCCTTTTCATTTTCTCCACCTCTAAATTGTTCGGTGACCCAAAGACTCAGGCTGAAGACCAGTCCACCTCTATGTTAATGAGTCCCAATTTATATCTCAACCTCAGACTTCTGCACTAATGTCAAGACTCATCTAATTTTAAATTAAAGAAAAAAAAATTCCCTACAAAAATACCTACCCCATCTTCACTGTTTTTTCTATTAGGGACTTATCAGTCCATGATGGTTAACAAGATGCATCTACAGATTTCTTGTGCAGATGACTTGTTTCCCACCTGCAGGTGGACTGTCAGCAGAGCACGCTCTACTAGAGCTGTCACCTCATTGGAGTGGCTTCATCCAGGGTGCAACACCTGCCTGAGGTAATGCCTACCAGACCATGCCTGATAAAGATGTAACTATAAGACGCAGATATTTCAGAGCAATGTCGAACAACATTGATGAGTCATTTCTCCTCCTGAATGACATGGGCTAATATTGTTGTCAAGTCTGTCCAACCTCTCTCAGATGGAATGAATATTAAAGATCCTGAAAATTTGTCGAATCAAACTCTAACCCCTAAGGTGATGGCATTTGCAGATGGGGAGTTAGGTCATGAGAGTGAAGCCCTTATGATGAGATGAGTGCCCTAATAAGAAGAGACATGAAACAGTGGACAGCCTCTCTCTGCTTCCTGTCTTCCTCAATGCTATGAGGAAGCATTGAGACCCAATTTATATCTCAACCTCAGACTTCTGCCTAATGTCATGACTCAACCAATATTAGTTTAAAGAAAAAAAATTCCCTATAAAAATACCTCCCCCATATTCACACCTTGTTCTTTTGGGAACTCATCTGTCTGTGGTGGTTATCAAGATGCACTTGCAGATCCCTTGTGATAAAGACTTGTTTCCCACCTGAAGATGAACTGTCAACTGAGTGCCACCATTAGAACTGTCACCTCTTTGGAGTGGTTTCATCCAGGGAGTATCACCTGCCTGAGGTCATGCCTACAGCCCATGCCTGAACAAGATGAAACACCTGGACATTTCAGACCAATGCAGGACAATATTGATGGGTCATTTCTCCTCCTGAATGACATGGGGGAAGATTGATGTCAAGTCTGCCTTACAGTCCAACTTATCTGAAATGGACTGAATATTAATGATCCTAAAAATTTGTCCATTCAACCTTTTATCCCTAAGGTGATGGCATTTGAAGATGGGGAGTTAGGACATTAGAGCAGAGCCCTCATGATGAGATGAATACCCTGATAAGAAGAGACATGAAACAACATGTGACCCCTCTTTGCTTCCCTTCCTATGAGGATACTATGAGAAGGCAGTTGTCCAGGTCAGATCAAGGGAGGGTAAATGGTGGAATCAAACCTATGGTGCATAATGCAAGGGTACATGTCAGATCTATTAATATGGATTATAAATGTAACTAAGTAAAAGAGATGAGGTACATATTAACCAGAGTGATGTTTAATATCTCTGAGTGATTATGTTTTCCTAATTCTACGTGAAATCAACCCATTGTACCCCGTAAATGCATACATGATCTATCTGTTTATGCTTTAATAAAAGAAAAAGAAAAAAAAAAGCAGGCAGCTGTCTAACTAGTAGTAAGAGAGACCTCACAATGGAGGAATCCACCAAGACCTTGAAATTTGATTCAAGTCTCCAAAATCATAAGAAATAATTGTTGTTTAGCTACCCCATCTGTGGAAAGTTACTATACCCACATAGGATCCCTAAAGGACTAAGACAATCCCCTCTATTTAGTTCTACTTCCTTCCCCTTCCTTTTCAGGTTTGCTCCCAAAGAACCTCCACAATAAATACCTTGAAACTTAAACCCGATCTCCAAATCTGTTTTCTAGAGGACCAAATATGAAATGCTGTTCTTCTATTTCCTCAGGCTGAAATAACTTGGTAGTTGTTTGCTTATTTCATTTTCAACATAATCTCACAATGTGTTGGAGAAGATGGGCAGCTCTTCTAAGATTATACTAATTCCACTTCTTCCCATAGATACTGCCTATTTCCCCAAACACTATGCTGTTGTTGTTCCTCTATGGATGACCTGAGCCAATGTCTTATCCATCTCATGGCCTCCAGCTCCCCTACATTTATTCAATTTTCCTCACAACAGCAAAGGGACCTTATTAATCATCAGTCATATCATGCTCAAATTCTACTCAACTGCCCCCCCCCCAGTGTCATGCAGAGTCCTACATGGCTCCACACTTGTTGAGGTTCTGAAGCAAGGAAATGTCCCCTTCTCATTCCTGATCCTGCATAGTCTCTAACCAAAAGGATTAAGCAGAGTCAACACATCCAGCCTCTCTGTATGCCCCTTGAAAGATGCTCCCCCAAACCAACACCTGAGTCTTGGAGTGTGTAGGTACATGTCCTTGATGATATTGCCTTTGTTTCTTTAGGAAAACTCAGGGCCAAGGGAAGACCAGAGCAAGGTTTAATACTGCCGAGAGAAGGTGCCTCATTTCCTGAATCTAACAAGCACACTCCCACATTTGCATTTGCTGTCCTCTCTACCAGGAAAGCTTTTCTTCCAGCTACCTGTATTGCTTACTGCTATAGCTTCTTCAACCCCTTTACAAATGTCAAATCCTGCCAGGTACACTGGCTCATGCCTACACAGTGGCAGCTAATAGAAAGGTGAAGATAGAAGGAATGCTTGAGCACATAATTTCAAGTCCAGACTGTGGAATACAGTAAAACTCTAAATTTCAAAAATTTTTTAAATAATAATTCCTAAAAAGGTTGAACACAATTTACCTATAGTAAGAATTAAAATTTGTATTAATATTATACATAGAAAGGGAAATTATTAACCAAAACTAAAAAAAAAATGGAATTGGTATATTCTACTACAGCGTATTATAAAAGAAATGTAATCTACTCTCAAAACATACATTAAAAGCACTAGCAGCAAATGCATTTAACCATAGACATAAATAAGCCTGTAGTTAATTGTTGGGATTTGTGTTGAAAGCCCTAATATAAATACTACATTAATGACAATGTACACAATATAGACTAAATAGATCTGCAGAGAAATTGGGCAACAGAAAAGGGAGTATAAAAACAATAATCTTATCATTTTAGTCTAGTGAGGGAGGTAAATAGTGCTTAAACTAATGTTTCCCCAAAAATAAAAGAATAAGGACTCCTAAAGTCTGTAAAGAAACAGCAAGAAAAATCTAGTAATCCTGGCCAGTAGCAGGAAAGAACAAATGAAACTAAAGGAATTACATCATTACTTAGGACAAAGACTCAACACTTAGGGTAGAAACACTTGCAGAAATGGCAAGCACAGTCATTTGTTGTGTGGGGGTTGCCTTGTCCCCAGGGCAGTTCCAAAAGTTAAATTTTGGAATTTACCTGTAGGAACTCCAAAATTTAGCTTTTGGAACTCACTGAGGGAAGGGCGGGACTGGCAGGAATTTCAAGAGCTACTGCAGGCATAGGAGAAGAGCATCATCTCACATGGCCGAATATTTATGTCACCTCCTCGCATCAAGGAAAGGAGTGTTGTTCTTAGTGGTGAAACACCAAAACTTGAAGTAAAATATGAATATGACAGATGGCATCACTGAGACCATGAGTGGTGGCAGAAATTAATGAGACTCCACTTTGCAGCCCTTTTGGTATTATCCCAGTGAAGTACAAGTTCTGAGTAACAAGGTCTTCTCTTTCCTCTTCACCCACTCAAAATTTAGAGATCACTGCAGTGGCCTCAGATACGTTTTTCTCCCAGTTGTACCTGATTCTCATTAATTCATGTCTGAAAACTCCCCAGAACCTGTTAGGTTGTCTGTACACTTGGGTGTATATAGAACCTGTATATATCCCCAGAACATCAGTTGTCCTAGAAAAGTTATTGGCAGCTTTTTCCCAGGTGTGAAAAGGTCCTTTGCAGAAGGTGACTAGGGCTTCTTACCCCAGGGCTGATAATTGCCTCTCTGGGGGTAGATACAATCAGGGAATAGCTAGAGCCTAACTTGGGTCCAGATGCTCAGTGTCTACTGATGACAATGGTCCCATTGTCAGTTGCAGCTGTGACATTGAATGTGGTGAGTGTTTTATTATGGCTCAGACCCCATACACTCAGTAGGCAAGTGAGAAACTGGGAAGGACAAAGGTTTCTCTCTTGACTCAGTACAACTGCCTCTAAGCCTTGAACTGCTTCTGAGCTGAGGAGGTGAAGTGGAGGAGGTGAGGTCTGAGACCCCAAAGCAGGCTGAATATGGTTATGGCTATTTGGAATTCAGGGAGTGAACATTGCTGAGTCTGAAGCCAGCATGGAATGGAGGGTCCTGTGCTCTCACCTGCTCTTTCCCCTTATGGTGTTCTCTACCCATCTTCTAGGACTCCTGAGAACTGGACTTGGAAAAGTTGAGATATTTTGATATTTAGAGTTAAAAGGAAAAGTTTAGATCTATGGGGGGTGTGTGGTCCCTGTTCTCTGCACACTTGTGTGTATATAGCCATGCACAGCCCTGGGGTAACATTCAGAATCTGATTTGAGAACCTGGATGTCACCTTAGTAACTGCATGATAGTGGGTCAGCTTGGGTTTGTGATGTCATCTGCTTTTCTTCCCCAATGAAGGTCTCAAATTTACACTGAGTGTCTAGCTTTTGTTGGCAGGAACTATTTCTCATATCCCTGCCTGTGCCCCTATGGGCTGAAGGGTTGTGAATCCTGATAGTGTCTCTGCTTCCCAGTCCATGGGCCAGGGATAGAGATATAGGGTTGATCAACATCATGCATGTGGGACTGGTCAAAAAGTAGTCACAAGCTAGCAAAAGTAGTCACAGTTGTCTCCTATGCCTGACTCTGGGCCAGTACTTTGGAACAAGATAGTCAGCTGGAAGCAACTGTAACCAAATGACATCCTAAATCTTTGTAAATAGTATGATTTTCCTCTTCTCTCTGGTGATGTTTGGAGGTTCTGGGGAGTGGTCTGAATACCTCCACTCTGTGTGAATGGGTGCAGGGAGGGTGTGAAGTGACAAACACAGCATCAGACCCATACCCTGCTCACCAGGGAGTGCCCCTGATGCAGGTGTGTAAGCTCAGTGAGCTGCTCTCACTGCATCAGAGATCTAGTCTGCCCTTCACTCAGATGTAGTGACTTTGAGAAAGTTAAAAAATAATCTTTGTAAATTTTTTTTCATTTTTTCCTCCTTTGCTATACACATGGCATGATTGAGGTACAAATGACAAGTGTATAATTTGATAATTCTAGGTGTACTTAGATACCCTTGAAACTAATGTCATTATCAAAGCATGGAACATAACCATTGTCGTGGCAAATGCTCCCGTGTCCTGTGGGAAGCCTTCGCTTCAGCTCCATTCCACACTAGCCACTAGTTAGTGACCTGCTTTCTATTATTTTAGATGACTTGGTATTTATCAGAATGTTATATGAATCTTTGCCTAATTTTCTAATCACAGAAAATAAGTTGAGGATATTATTTAACCTGGACATTCAATGTTAACATACATGGGACTCCTCTACCCAGAGCTAAAGCCAAACACACAGAAAGTCATCAATAAATTGCATGAACTGTTATTCTCTGAATTGACTTTGAATCTCCTGTTAGGAAATGGTTTAGAAATACAGAAAGCGGCAGTGCTTTTCCAACCTCACTCTTTTTCCACATTTCCTTCCTCCTGACTACTTTTTCTCCCCACACCTTTACCGTGTTTCCTCCTAAGTGACTGGATCTCTCCCAATTCCTTTTTCTCCCTCATTATTGTCTGTGAGTCAAAGCCCTTCAGTATACAGAGATTTTTCCAGCATTTCCCATCCAGGAGCTTTCAATCCAGCTATTCCTGTCACCAGGGTCTGACTTTTCCCTCACAATCCCATTCCTTTTCTGTTTTCATATTTATGTGTAACTGATGTGCCCCTCCTTGGTACTTCCACTGCTTAAGTTTCCTGGTGGTTTGGTTATTTAGTTTTCCTTTGTGACTGCTCCTGCTGTCAGTTTAATAATTGCTTCATAAAGAGAATTCCAACAGACAGCATAAGTGGCATCACAGAGAATATTCCTCTCTAGCTTAAAAGAGTTGCTAGATCAAGACCCTTAGGCCCTGCATTATGGGGGCTATATCCCTCGTCTACCACTAGTGAGTGGTGAGACTTTTGATAAAACACGTGCTTTCTCCCTGTCTGATTGTTATTTTCTGCCAAGTGAGGAGTGGTATACACCATATCTAGGATATCAGAAAATGAATGGATATATTTGATTCTCCAAACAGTAAGTGTCACAGGATCAATTCTCAGTAAATTACACTGATTGTATCATGATTTTTCTGGTCTCATTAAGAATGGTTTCACCCTATGAATGTGAACCTGGATCTTGTTGGGATTTGGACTTGATAGATCAGACCCAGCAGGGGTCACCTTGCCATGATTCGACTTGAAGGAAATGCTCATTCACCCAGTCTGATTTGATCTGTGACTGAGATGGGATATTCCTTCTCACATTGTTCAATCTTTTACCCTGGCCATACCTCAGTGTTGGTGAAATGAATGGTGGTCAAGTGTGCTAACTTCAGTGGGAGCATTTTTTGCATAGTTTGGTTTTCTTTTTTTCAGAATCCAAGAATACTATCTCATGATTCTTTTGGAGCCCACAATGTTACTCTACAGAAAAGGCTGTTCTTGACAAAGAGGTAAGTGAGTCTTGTTGCACTTGGTGAAGCAAAAACATTAGAAAGGGAACATGAGTAGATCAAAATCCAAAGGATGGATCTGTCTCATTGCTGGAACTTGCAGCAGGAGTATGTCCATCTGGAGCCAAAAGCAGTTACATGTGTGTTCAGCAACTTGGCAGCTCTCCAAACCCTATCCATTGGGTTTTTGTGAACTCTCCATTGTACAAGAATGTTTGTATTGTAATTGATAAAAATCCTGCTATGTGTTAACCAGCTTAAGCTTCATCCCTTGTCTTTGTCTGGAGATTAGGGGTGGAGGTGAATATTCCTACCCTCTAATTACAAGGTTGGTTCCCCTGGCTTCCAGCCCTCATTTGAGGCTAGCCTGGAGTCCACTGAATTATCCTATTTGGGCAGAAAATGCTCCCATCACACAGGAAATTCAAAGGATTTAAGAGACCTGTGTCAGATGCTTATACCACTTAGATAATTATAGAGATCTTACCATGGTTGTGTCTTGAACCAGGGTTAAAGATAAATACTTCTCCTATTTCCTATATGAGAAAGGGACTCAACACTGTGTCAAGAACTAAAAGCAGAAACACACACACACACATATATATATATATATATGTGTGTGTGTGTGTGTGTGTGTGTAATATATATATATATAATTAAATTGCAATATCACACAAGTTTATATATTCCTCCAGTTGGTCAGTGTCAATGTGTTCTCTAGTCCTCTGCTTTTTAAGGTTTTTGTCTATTTTTCTTAAATAACTTGGATTTTTCCATCATAGTAAGTTTTTTAATTATTCTTGGGGATTCATTGAGGATTACCAGAAACAGGTTATACTGATTTCATTTGTTAGGTAAAGTCCCTCTATTTTTCAGTTCTAGCATTTTCTTTGTGTTTCCTATGTAGTTCCAATTTCTCCTCACTAATTTTTCTTTATCCATTTGATCACAGTAATGAAATCAGCTTTAACATTGTTGTCTACTAATTCTAACATCTGGGTTCTCTTAGGTTTGGTCTTCATTAATTACTGCCTTGAATATGTGTGACATTGTCCTATTTATGTGGTTAGTAATTTTGAACTGTGTCCTTAGACATTGCAAAGACTGCACACAGTTATGTTTTCATGAGAAAAACAAACAGCATGGATTTTTGTTCTTTCAGCAGTCGGTTAATTTGACTGAACTCACACTTCATTTCAGAAGTCTTAGCTCAGTTACTTTAGGCTTCTGTGAGCAGGTTGGTATCTATATACATTTTCAGGCATCTGAAAGAGAGTTGGAGGATAAACACACCTACAACCTATGGACCCATCTTTATCTCTTCTTCCACACTTTTTTCATTTGCAGCCTCTGCAGTTGTCTTCGACTTTTTCCCTTGGTTCTTTTGGCCTATGAGACCATGGGGATCAACTTTGGCTTCAGTCACTTTGTGGGTTGCCAACCACAGCTGCCTTTAGAATTAGGGTATTTCTAAAAGGGGAAAAACTCACCCTTCTCCATCAAGGCCAAACTCCTTCTAGGATCTGGCTGCTTCTGCTCAGTCACTAGTGAATTATAAAGATGCTGGTGTTTTATATATTTTTTTCAGAGTCTATTGTCATTATTTCTCAAAAAAAAAAATGGTTGACACGAATGTTTTCAGCTGTACCAGAAGTATGTTTTCTCCCAGTGTTTGGCCATGTGAGTTTTTCTCTTATACTTTCATGTTGTTAACATTACAATATTTTTTACCTTTTGATTTTGAGGCATAGTTAGAAAGCCTTTCCTCATATTCAGGTCTGAGAGCTCTGTTCTCCTTGTGTATCTGAGTGCTGATGTAACACTTTTGCATGGTGACGCTGAAGTGTGTTCTAGTAATTGGAGGAAACGTTTCCATACCTCACACTTCTTCTTTTATCCCTCCTGCCTAATTTTTCATTTTTTTTTTTTTAGTTTTTATTGTCAAATTTTCTGCCTCCAGAATAAGATTTTTATATTTACTTCATCCATCAAAGTTTCAGGTTACCATCTGGCGAACTGATAACTTTATTAGGTTTCCATCTCCTGCTCAGGAAAGAGAAACTTCTTCCATTAACCAGGCCTTCATTCTACTGATAATTTTAAATTTTTTCTAGCTTCTTCAATTTATTCTGAAAGATTGTACCTTTTGGTTTTATAGATAGGACTTTCTATTCCATCATGTAACTGATTATTTGTGAATATGAAGGCTATTGATTTTTGAATATTAATTTTATACCTTGCTCCCTTCCTAAATTCTTTTATTACTTTAATCAGTTGTTAAGTGTGGTTCCCTAGGGAGAGTTTATCATGGAAACTGAAAATAGGTACTTTCTCTCTGAGATTTTATGCTAATTTATTTCCTCCTACATAATTACTCATGCTAACAGGACAGTAATTATTGTTATTGAAAGAATGGGCCTCTTTACTTTCTCTAAAGCAAAATATAAATAAAGTACTAGAATATACATATACATAACCATGTGAAGAAAATATCCATATACTGTCATATCTGTGTATTTTTATTAATATTACTGAAGATAATTGTCAAAGTCATTTGTTAGCATTAATGAAGATGCTCCTATTATTTTAAATATTTATGCAGTCAAGTTTGTTATTAGATTTTATAATGTTGAACTGTCCCTGAATTCCTGTACATGCCTCACATCATCATAGTCTTCTTAATGCCATGTGTCTAGTATAATTTTTACATGACCCCAAAGTTATGAGGCAGTATGGTATAAATTAATAAACATAAGCAGCAAATTTAGTACTGCATTTATCACTGATTACAGAAACCCACACATTTTGTATAAACATGATTAAAACAGTGAAAGAATCCACAATCAAGATGTATGGTTATCTCAGAGGAGTAGGATTGTAAATGACAGGTGGAGTATAGATTAATTCTTTTGTATGTGTGCCCTTATATTATTTTATTACCATATGATAAACATGTACATTAACTAAATAATTTTGGAGAGAAGTTTACTAAGATAATAACAATAACACATTTTCTGTATGTTACCACAGATCCAGTAATGCTATAATCCCTGATGCATGTGCCCATAACACCCTCTATATGCCTCACTCAAGGCATCATTTACATTTTTCCATTACCATAATTTATGTATGTGTCTCCTACACTAGGCTCTGAGCTTTTAGGAACAATGACCCAGGTCACTTAATCTTTGTATATCCAAAGACTGTGTACAGTGGGAATTTCAGAGACTTTTTTGATGTAGAAGATAAAACTTTGCCTGAGAATGGTACCCTGTAGCATTTGGGAAACAGAATTAATAATACCCAATCCTGCATGGTCCTGGGAAGGTAAAAAAAAAAGGCTGGCTACTCTGAGTGGTACTTCTGAGCTCATCAGAGTGAAGTCCTCTCCTGGTAAATGTAACTGCTGTGCTCAAAGGAGATATTGATGGCCCAGGAGTCTCTGTTAGAACTAGAAATGCAAGACCAAATCTGGGACTACAATTCTGCTACAACTCTGAATTCTAACTCTGTGACTTTCAGGCTTTTTTCTGAACAACTTCTTCATGATCCCATGAGATTGACTCTTGTTGATTTTATCATGAGGCTACTGTTTACGGTCCAGGATTGGATTGGGGTCCTAGGGAACACCATTCTTCTCTTAACCTAGAGAAGCCTTCAGAGCCTGCACCGTCCAGACACCAAGGCCTACACATCTGATTCTCACCAACCTTGCTCTGGCCAACCTCTTGATTCTTCTCTTCAAAGGGATCCCTCAAATGATATTTATCTGGGGAGTGACAAACATCCTGGGAAATATGGCATATAAACTTGTCTATTATATCCACAGAAGAGCTCGGGGCCTTTCTCTCTGCATGACTTGTAACTTGAGCAGCAGCCATCACCATCAGCCCTAGAACTGGATGAAGCTTAAAGACACAGCTTTGAAAATTATATCAGGTTCTTCTGCTTTCTGTGCTGGATCTCCAATCTGCTGATAAACATCTTCGTCCCTATAGAGATTCAGGTCCTTTAGCATATCCACAACTCTACCATGACACAGGATTATGGACTCTGCTCTGCTGAAAGTCTGGGCTTAACTTCTACTGAAATCTATACAATTCTAATGACTTTCCCAGAAGCTATGTTCATGGGACTCATGGCTGTGGCCAGTGTCTACATGATCCTCCTCCTACACAGACACCACCAGAGAGTCAGGCATATTCACACCCTTCGTACCTCCTACAGGTTCTCCTCTGAGGAAAAAGCCACTCAGACCATCCTGCTTCTGGCAACTACCTTCATTTTATTTTACTTTGTTAATTCCTTCCTTTTAATTTATAATACTGTGTTTTTCAAAACTCAACATTGGTTCTGTAGTGCTACCACCTTTCTGGTTGCAGGTTATCCCACTCTCAGCCCTCTGATACTGATGCTTCAAGATCCACAACCATGAAGTTTTTGTTCTTTGATGGTGAAAGAAAAGTTCCAAATTACTAGTAGTCCCATTCACCACAGCATTTCTTTTGTTCGGAAATCTGCTTATTCACTTATTCATATGAGCATGAGTTTATGTCTACAATATAACTGACATACACTCAAGACATTGATAATAAAAAGATTTGGATTGAGTTAGCCATGAAGAGGCTATCAACTTCACTCAGAAGCCAGAGCAACAACCAAATAAACAGAAAACTATGTGTCAGCACCATCTGATGCTTTATGATTGCCTTGTTTCTTTAAAACAGTGGTTTTCAAACTTCCTAATGTCACAATG
Source organism: Arctocebus calabarensis (assembly GCA_963573935.1). Classification (NCBI taxonomy): domain Eukaryota; kingdom Metazoa; phylum Chordata; class Mammalia; order Primates; family Lorisidae; genus Arctocebus; species Arctocebus calabarensis. The sequence continues at coordinate 12,945 of CAUYON010047914.1, forward strand.
TTTTTCACTCTTATAAAGGGGTCACAACCCACAGGTTGAGAACCACTGCTTTAAAATATTTGATGGAAATGTGGAAGTTAACTAGGATAGAAATAATTTTGGGACATATTCAAAATTTTAATGGGTTATTAGAGTAAATTGGATGCATATTATGCATTAATAGATAGTAACAATTCTATTTACCGACTATAACTTTTTATGTATAACCCATGGAAAGCTAGTTAATCATTATAAGGCTTAAGGTATTAATAATTTCTCTGTGTGTTTTCATTTTCTTCCACGCCTGCCCCATCCCCAGCCTCTGGAGTTTCCTTTCACAAGCTAAGGAAGATCTTAGCAATTCAAAGGAAATAAATACAAATATATCCCCACATATATATATACATATTCACACACACACACACACATACACACATAAACACATATATTTCCATTACTGGACCTACTAACTAAGTTTGCTGTTTAGAATTTGTTTCTGAAAAATTTCAAAAACTGGAATATGATCCTCAAACCTAAGGGTTAGAAATACCTGGAAAGATGTCTGTCTTCGACTGTGCTAGAGAAAAAAGGACACACAGCATTCACATCCATGGGGCATTGTGAATTTGGTTAAATTTTTTTTTTTTTTTTTTACGAATGTGCTTTCTACTAGACAAACGCTCTCCCTATCTCACCAAAGACTTTATTGTACTTTATTCAGCACAACACCATTGTGACCCTATAGATGTCCTTGTATACAATTTTCCTAGCGTACACTCCTATACATGAAAGTTATAGAAGTCTGTCTTTCAGATTACCTGCAGAGTACAAACATTAACCTACCACTTGAAGATTTCATGTTTCTTCCTTATTCATCCCTTTATCATGAATTATGTACAAAGTGACAACAGAAACTCACATTTTCTAGAACGTGCTTTCTACTAGACAAATGCTCTCCCTAAATGGGCCACCAATGATAGCACAGTACAGATAACTTCACTATTAAGGTTTTATCCATGCAGCCCTTTCTAAATACTTTAGTGAAAAAGTTTTGATGATTCAAATGATGACATAAGACCCCTACCTATACCTTAAAACATGAACAAAATGGCGTTTTTTCTTTTTCTCTCTCTTTTCTTTTCTTTTCTTTCTTTCTATTTTGTGTGTGTGTGTGTGTGTGTGTGTGTGTGTGTGTGACAGTCTCATTTTACTGCCCAGTATAGAGTACTGTGACTTCACCATAGCTCATAGCAATGTCAAATTCCTGGGTTCTAACCATCCCCCTTCCCCTGCCCCCAGAGTTTATGGGACTATAGGAACCCACTACCATACTTGACTAATTTTTCATAGATTTTTTAATAGAGATGGGGCCTTGCTTTTGCTCAGGCTTTTCTCAAATTCCTTAGCTCCAAGGATCCTATTGCCTTGGCATCCCAGGGTGGTATGACTACAGACAGGAGCTATTACTGTGGGCCAAAAAGCTATATCTTCAAGGCTTAAAAATATATACAACCAGTCCGCTCAGAGAAACATGATCAACTCCATTATATTGACCCTGGTTTAAAAACATAACCACAATATTACCTAAAATTTGTTTTATAAACCTTCAAACAGAAACGGAAGGTGGTTTGTATATGCCTTAGATATATTTTTCTCTACAGACAAATAAATAAGTAAAAACTCCTTAGACTTATGACTCCTCAATCTATTTCTCAATAGGGGGTACTTGCTAGCTATTAAGACACCTCACAACTCCCCTCTCAGTCCACAATAGATGTTAACAAGGACTTCATCTGAAAATATCAAAAATACTGTCTCTCAGAAAATCCAAAATAGAGAAGACTATCTCTTTCGATACCCCCTGCTACCTTAGTAGAGAGTGACAACTCATCAACATGTTCTTTGCAACCTATCCATAACCTGAAAAATAATCATTAGTAAATCTTCATTGGCAACACCTACTGAACAAAATCTTTACACTCTAATTTAAGTGGTTCTTTATAATTACATTACTCTTGGCTATTTCTAAACAGAAGAAGAAAATGTTGATGTTACATCCAATTCTTCATGTTATCTTGATATAAATACCTCCACAAAAGTAAAAACGCAGGTCAATAAAATTAAACAACAAATTTCATGGACACAACAGGTTAACCGAGATGATCTTGAAAGGTGAGATTAATTCTCTAGTTTATTCTCTACCATTCCTCAAAATACTCTGATCATTCAGAACCTTAAAAATTTAGACTTTCCCTTTTACTACTGGTTTTCTGAATTTACCTCATGACACATGTATTCATATTACACAGACTAAAAGGCTATTTCAAAACACCAAAAACATTGAAATACAATGATACCATTCATTCACGTATGACTCCTGAGTACTTAGAAATACAGGCTCAAAATTTCCATTCCTCATACCTCCGCTAGATGCCATTTCAACAAAAAAACAGACAGATCTTTATAATTAGGTGTGATCCCACCAAATAACCCCCATTTCTTCCTGTTGTCTTTCCCCTACCCCTCCATTCTCCCACCTCGCACCTCCTTCTTCCTGGGCTATATTTGTAATTTATCATTTGCATCAATGTGTATGTGAATATATATTGCTTTTATAATAATATTGAGTACATTGGATCCTTTTTTCAATCATTCTTGAGATACTTTACCAAGAAAAATATGTTCCAACAGTTTCTTTGGATCTGGGCATGGTGAGTCTGGGGAGACAAGACTCTAGGCATCTCTGGCTGTTGGGATCTGGACATAAACATTCCTTGGAGGACACAGGGAGTTAGCTAGAGACTTTTAGGCCCTATGAGGAAGACAAAAGCATGGAAAATTGGCAAGTGGTTGCATGTGTTCATTTGGTCTAATCCCTCTGGCAGCTGTAAGTAGAGCAGCACTGAGATTGCAAACTAGAAAGGCCTTACCCGTGAGCTGTTTTGGTTTTTCTGGACTTGGCACTCAATTGAACTACCTTGAGAGAACTTCGACAAGAGTGCAGAGGACATTAAGCATTGTCTTGGGCCCCAAACTGAGCCACTGAACCAGATAGAGCTAATAGCAGTTGGCTGTGGGCCACACGAACCCATTGTGGGAGAGTCCCCTAGCAAGCTCTGCCCTCAGGGTCCCAAAGTAAGAATGGGAGGGGAGCTAGTAATGTAGTGACTGAGCAGCCTAAAGGCAGGGACTGAGAAGTCTTAAAACTTTAGCCCTCAGGGTCATAGAGTGAAACCGGTTTTTGCACACTGAGTAAGTGGATAACTAATTCAGAAGTAATCCCAGCAAAAAGTGCTTTCCTGGGAAAGCTTCTGCTTAGCTAAGGTAGCAGTTTAAAGTGCCTTTTAAGAGGGCTGAGGAGAGATTCAGGTTCTCCACTCTGTGGGGTTTGTGTGGGGTTTGAGAATTCAGCAGAGGCCTCCAGTCTCCATCTCATACAAGTGTATCAGCATTGTGATTAACATCTCAAACCCCAGAAGATCACCTGTTGCCCAGACAAGATTCAGCAAGATCTATATACTGCTTTGTTTTTGGTTTTCTTTTTTGATTTTGTTGTTGTTGTTGTTGTTGTTTTGATTTTTTAATTTCAATATTTTCCCTCTAATTTTTCTTTTCTTTTTTTTTATTTATTTTCTTTCTTCATTTTTCTAGTTCAAATATAATTTCCCATTGTTGCCTTTTTCAAAAATTAGAACCTCATTTGGCTAGTGTTTCTACCCCTATTATTTGGTTTTTCCTCATTTTATCCCATAAAGTTTTCTGTTTGCTTGTTTTGGTTTGATTTATAGCATTTTTTTTCTTTCCTCTCTACCTGGTGGAGGTGGAGTGCTATGTACAAACAGGCTAGCAAAGAGCTGCTGACCTCAAAGAACCACCCAAATTGGCACCAACACAGGTTGGGGGTTTTTAAGGTTGGGTCAAAGTACCCTACTCTACACATATATTATACTCTGTTTCCCTCATTCTATGCCTCTCTTCTTTTTGTCAATATTCTGTTTTACACACCCCTCTCCTTTCTCTTTTTTATTTTCTTTCTTTTCTTTCTTTTTTTTTCATTCTTATTTTTCCTTCTTGCTCTTCAACCTTCTCATCCTCCTTGTCCTGTACCAAAAAACCTCATTGAAACCCTTGTCCAGAGGCATGGAAACTTAAAGAGCAAGAGGAAGTGAAAGGAAAATTGGGGAAAGGAAACAGATAAAAGAAATCACTCATGAGAAAGAATAAGCAGAAAAATCTTGGCAACATGAGAAACAAGGCCAGAGCAATACCCCAAGGGACTGTGAGGTAGCTACTGCAGAGGATTCTATCTATAAAGAAATGTTAAAAATGACAGAAAGGAATTTAGAATACAGATGATGAAAACAATGAAGTAAATGATGGAAACAATGAAGGAAACTGCTAAGAAAGTGGAAAAGAACCAAAAGGAAATCCAAAAACAGAATCAAATAAGACATGAATCATATGAAGAATATAGAAAGGATATAGCAGAGTTGAAGGAACTGAAGCAGTTACTTAGAGAACTTAAAGATGCAATAGAAAGTACAACAACATATTAGCCCATGCAGAAGAAAGTATCTTAGAGGTAGAGGACAAAGCTCTTGGGATAACTCAGATAGTTACAGAGGCAGAAAAGAATAGAGACAAAGCAGCATGTTCACTGACAGAATTCTGGGACACTATGAACCATCCAAACATATGAGTTATAGGTATCCAAGAAGGGGAAGAAGAACACCCCAGGGGAATGGAAGTCATACTCGATAATATTATAAGTGAAAACTTCCCAAATATCAACAAAGGACTCATTCCCTTCAGAGAAATATTGGAACCCAAATCAGCTCAACTGTAACTGAGCTTCTCCAAGACACATTGTGATGCACCTGTCCAAAGTCAAGACAAAAGAAAATATTCTTCCAGCTGCCAGGAGTAAATGCCTGTTGACCTACAGGGGCAAAACCATCAGGGTGACTGCAGAATGCTCTTGCAAAACTTTCCAAGCCAGAAAACAATGATCTTTAATCTACTTAAACAGAACAATTACCAGCCCAGAAATCTTTGACCTGCTAAGCTAAGCTTTAAAATTGATGGGGAAATCAAATAATTTACTGATATACAAACATTGAGAAAATTTGCCACCTCAAGGCCAGCTCTAGAAGAAATACTTTACCCTGTTCTGCACACTGACCATCACAATGGATTAACAGCAAAGTAAGAAGTCAGAAATTAAAGAACAGAACCTAACTTCCACACTGATGCAAAAGACAAAACTAAGCAATGGACACTCATGAAATAAGATGAATCAACCCTACGACACTTATCAATTATCTCAATAAGTGTTAATGGCTTGAATTCCCCACAGATGAGGCATAGATTGGCTGACTGGTTTAAAAAAGACAAGCCATCCATTGGCTATCTGAAAAAACATGCCTAGCTTCAAAACACAAATTAAAACTCCAAGTTAAGGGTTAGAAGACAATATTTCAGGCAAATGGAATTCAGAAGAAAAGAGGAGTTGCAATCTTGTTTTTAGATACATGTGGATTTAAAGCAGCTAAGCTCAAAAAAGACAAAGATAGTCACATTATATTGGTCAAGAGAAAAATGCAGCAAGAAGACATTTCAATTCTAAATATTTATGCACCCCAAATGCTCCCAGATACTTGAAACAGACGTTACTCAGTCTAAGCTGATATGCTATAATACCATAATAACAGGGGACTTTAACACTCCTCTTACAGAGCTGGACAGATCCTCTAAACACAAATTAAACAGAGATATAAGGGACTTAAATGAGACCCTAGAACAACTGTGCTTGATTGATCTATATAGAACACTCCATCCCAAATATAAAGAATATACATTCTTCTCATCGCCTCATGGAACATTCTCTGAAATTGATCATACCCTAGGGCGAACAAAAAGAACCTCAACAGAATCAAAAGAATTGAAATTTTACCTTGTATCTTCTCAAACCACAAAGCACTAAAGTTGGATCTCAACTCCATAAAAAACGTTCAACCCACACAAAGTCATGGAAATTAAATAACCTTCTGTTGAATGACAATTGGGTGCAGGAAGAAATAAAAGAGGAAATAGTTAAGTTCTTTGAGCATAAAAACAGGGAAGACACAAGCTACCAAAATCTGTGGGATTCTGCAAAAGTTTTGAGTAAAAAAATTATCACTTTAGATGCCTACATTCAAAAAACAGAAAGAGAGTACATCAAGAAACTCACAAACCATCTTCTGGAATTGGAAAAAGAAGAACAATCTAAACCTAAACCAAGTAGAAGAAAAGAAAAATTAAATCAGAGATAAATGAAATTGAAAACAAAGAAACATTCAAAAAATTAATGAAAGAAGGAGTAGTTTTTTGAAAAAATAAATAAAATAGGTAAAACATTAGCCAGACTGATTAGAAATACAAAAATAAGGACTCTAATAACTTCAATCAGAAATGATAAAGGGGAAATAACAATGGATGCCAAGATATACATGATCTCTAAATACTACCAGAAACTGTATGCCCAGAAATTTGACAATGTGAAGGAAATGGATCACTATTTGGAATCACACCCTCCCCTAAACTTAGCCAGAAAGAAATAGAGCTCCTGAACAGACTAATTTCAAGCACTTAGATTAAAGAAACAAGAAAAAACTTCAAACAAAAAGGTGCCCTGTTTCAGATGGCTTCATGTCAGAATTCCATCAAATCTTCAAGGAAGAACTTTTTTCCGTACTGCAGAAATCATTCCAAAACATTGAGGAGGAAGGAATCTTCCCCAACAGGTTCAACGAAGCAAACTTCATCTTGTTACCAAAACAAGGAAAAGACCCAACTAAAGAGAATTTCAGACCAATTTCACTAATGAATGTAAATGCAAAAATTCTCAACAAAATCCTAGATAATAGATTACAGCTTATCATCAAGAAAGTCATATGTCACGATCAAATAGGTTTCATTCCACGGATGCAAGGCTGGTTTAACATATGCAAGTCAATAAAAGTTATCTACCACATTAACAGAAGCAAAAATAAAGGCCATATGATCCTCTCAATAAATCCATTTGATAAAATCCAGCATCCTTTTCTAATTAGAACACTGAAGAGTATAGGCATAGGTGGCACATTTCTGAAACTGATTGCAGCTATATATGACAAATCCACAGCTAATATTTTACTGAATGGAGTAAAACTGAAAACTTTTCCTCTTTTAACTGGAACCAGACAAGGTTGTCCTCTGTCACTATTACTATTCAACATAGTGCTACAAGTTCTAACCAATACAATTAGGCAAGATAAGGAAATAAAGGGAATCCAAATGGGAATGGAGGAGGTCAAACTCTTCCTCTTTGCTGATGACATGATCTTAAACTTACAGAACCCAAAAGACTCAACCACAAGACTCCTGGGAGTCATAAAAAAATACAGTAATGTCTCTGGATATAAAATCAATGTCCATAAGTCAGTTGCTTTTGTATACATCAATAACAATCAAGATGAGAGGCTAACTAAGGACACAACTCCTTCCACCATAGCCTCAAGGAAAATGAAATACTTCAATACTTTGAGCTCCTGTGGCTCAAAGGAGTAGAGTGCCATCCCCATGTGCCAGAGGTGGTAGGTTCAGGCCTAGCCCTGTCCAAAAACTGAAAAAATAAAATAAATAAAAAATAAGAAAAAAAGAAAGAAAAAGAAATAGGAGAGGATATTAACAAGTGGAAGAACACACTATGCTCATGGCTGGTAAGAATCAACATTGTTAAAAAGTCTCTATTTCTCAAAGCAATCTACCTATTCAATGCTATTCCTATTATATTACTAACATGATACTTTTAAGATTTTGGAAAAATGATTCTGTGTTTTGTATGGAACCAGATAAAACCCCATATAGCTAAGGTAGTTCTTAGTAATAAAAATAAAGCTGGGGAAATCACCATACCAGATTTTAGCCTTTACTTCAAACCACAGTGGTCAAGACAACATGGTACTGACACAAAAATACACATAAATATTTAGAATTGAATAGAAAACGAGGAAATGAAACTAACATCTTACAACCACCTAATCTTTGATAAACTGAACAAGAACACCTTGGGGAAAGACTCCCTATTCAATAAATGGTGCTGGGAGTCCAGGATATCCACATATAGAAGACTGAAACTGAATCCACACCATTCTCCACTCACAAAAATTGATTCAAGATGCGTAAAGGAATTAAATTTAAGATATGAAACAATAAAAATCCTCAAAGAAAGCATAGGAAAAACACTGGCAAATATTGGCTTGGGGAAGGCTTCATGAAGAAGACTGCCCTGGCAATTGCAATGACAACAAAAATAAAGAAATGACACTTAATCAACCTGAAAAAGTGCTGTACAGCTAAGGAGACAAAAGCCAAAGCAAATAGACAACCTATACAATGGGAAAAGGTAATTGCATATTTTGAATCAGACAAAAGCTTGATAACTAGAATCTATAGACAACTCAAATTAATCCACATGAAAAAAAGCCAACAATTTCATATATCAATGGGCAAGAGACATGAATAGAACCTTCTATAATGAAGACAGACGAATGGATAATAAACATACGAAAAAATGTTCATCATCTCTGTTTACTAGAAAAATGCAAATCAAAACCATCCTGAGATAAAATCTAACTCCAGCAAGACTGTCCCACATCACAAAATCTCAAAACTGCAGATGGCTTGGATGTGGAGAGAAGGGAAAACTTTTACACTGCTGGTCGGACTGCAAACTAATATAACTGTTTGGAAGGAAGTATGGAGAAACCTCAAAGAACTCAAACTAGACCTCCCATTTGATCCTCCAATCCATTACTGGGCCTCTACTCAGGAGGGAAAAAGCCTTTTAATCATAAGGACACTTGCACTAGACTGTTTATTGTAGTTCAATTTACAATCGCCAAAATGTGGAAACAACCTAAATGCCCACCAACCCAGGAATGGATTAACAAGTAGTGGTATATGTACACCATAGAATACTATTCAGCCATTTTAAAAAATGGAGGCTTTACAGCCTTTGTATTAACCTGGATGGAAGTGGAACACATTATTCTTTTTTTTTTTTATAATTTTATTGAATCATAGTTCTGTACATTGGTGCAATCATAGGGCACGATTCATATACATTCAGAAATGTTTTGATCGTACTGTTACAGATAGCCTCCATGGCATTTTCTTGATCACTATATAAAGACATTGATATTCTACATTTAATAAGTTTCACCAGTACCCTGCTAAGATGCACCGTAGGTGTGTTCCCACTAATTGCCCTCCCTCCACCCATCCTCCCCCATCCCCTCCCCTCCCTTTCCCCTTTCCCTGTATTCCTGTGCTATAATTGGGTTTTAGCCTTCATATGAAAGCTATAAATTAGCTTCATATTAGGGCTGAGTACATTGG